>JAULKK010300215.1:0-12626 GCA_032355705.1 Rubia peregrina
ATTTCAGAATTTAAAAATGGTCCAAGCCCATTCCAATGTCAATTCATCCCACTTGCCTCTTATTTCAGAATTTAAAAATGGTCCACGCCCATTCCAATGTCAATTCATCCCACTGCTGTTTGTCCAAGACACTAGTACTTTGTCAGTACCAAAAACAACGAGCCCTCTGGTCGGTGCCAATATTAGGCGACCAGAGGGAGTACATTGTGAAATATCAAATACAGTATATAAAACATTAACTACGCTATCTAAAATAACACATTTGAAAAATAAAAAAACTTACAGATCCTCCTTTGTCAATTGCACCAACAGTGGACAAGCGTTCTTAGATATCTAAGAAACAGCAAGAACAACACAAACATTACAACAAATAATAACAAAACTCTAAGATATCACACACAATCAAATAAAATAAAACGGAACATCAATTGCACACTTAAAACACTACAAGCATCAAATATTGAAATAAAAACATCACACCAACATATATAATAGTACTTAAAATCTAAACATGAAACCTGAAACATCAACAATTGTATTTAAAACATCACATCTATAAAATAACAAAATTATACATATCCACTTTCCGTCTCCCTTGCAGCAAAGTGGACAAGCGTTCTTAGACATCTAAGAACAACGAAAACAACACAAAAATTAACACAAATCGTAACAAAACCCTAAGATATCACACATAATCAAAACTGAACATCAATTGCACAATTAAGCATGAAAACACCACAAACATCAAATGCTAAAATTAAAACATCACAACAACACAGATAACAATACTTAAAGCAAAAAATATGAAACATCTAGCTGAAAACGAGAAACATCAATAGCTGTATCTAAAACACCACTACTGAAATTAAGAAAAAACTTACGAATACTCCTTCCTTTTCAATTGCAGCAGCAGTGAGGCAAGTCTTCTTAGATATCTAAGAAACAGCAGCAGCAACACAAATCCGTAAGAACAACTCGCAAAACACAAAAAATAGAGAAATCCCCAAATATTGCTCAGCATAACCTACACAAACCCTAGAATATCACATGAACCAAAGAAAGTAAACAAAAATTGAAAAAGAAACAAATATACCTAAAAATCACAGCGAAAACATTACCTAAGAAGATAAACACAAAACAAAAGTTGAATTATCTTAGATCACCGAAATTGAAACTTAAACGGGCAAAATTGCTGAAAAATGAAATGCATCTTCCCTGCGTTCATCTCAAATCACTTTGTGCAAAAAATATGGAAGAAATGGGAGAAAAGAAGCGGTCGAATTAAAG
Source organism: Rubia peregrina (assembly GCA_032355705.1). Lineage (NCBI taxonomy): Eukaryota > Viridiplantae > Streptophyta > Magnoliopsida > Gentianales > Rubiaceae > Rubia > Rubia peregrina. The sequence continues at coordinate 1,288 of JAULKK010300215.1, forward strand.
GAAGATGGAAGAGAAATGGAGAGGAAAGAGAGGAAGAAGGAGTTACGCTAGAGAAAGAATTGAGAGGAGAGAGAAAGTGTCAGGAAAAAATGGGAGAATAAGAGGAAAGATTGATATTTATACATGGATTCAAATATAAGTTAATGAAATATCACATTCAGTCCCGGAACTTTTGAAATTTCAATTAGAAACCCTAAGCTGAATTCTTTCCAATTTAATCCCTAGGCTTACAGTAACACCGTCTTATACAAGATTTTGTCTTGTGTACCAGTATGTGTTACACCAATAAGATCAGGCCATGTGTCCATCCTAATAAAATTACACCAAGATAAAAATTCAGAAGATCAGCATAGGGTAAATTTAGGAGGGGCACATGACAGAATTTTATTGGAGTAACACATAGTGGTATACAAAAGTGTAACAGAAGATCCGGATCCCATTTCAACTTGCAAAAATAACAACACCTAGATTTATGGTGCCAAACATAACAAAATAGAGGAAGTATTACTTTTTAATTTAAATATTGTACATTTTAACTTGAATAATATATTTTTTAATATAAGTATTGTAGTTTTAACTTAAGAAAGATATTATTTTTATATTTCTACATTTAAACATATTCACAAAAAATTATTTTAAACCGAAAACTGTTAGACGACGTCATTTTATATTTGAAGTAACTGTTTGGGTGATTTAATATTTATTTTTATTTATTTCAACGAGATTCTTATAACTTTGAATAAATATTAATGTATATCATAATGTATACTCCCTCTGATTTCCTAAAATTGACTCGCTTTCTTCTTCTTTTTAACAATGGCTCATTCCCCTTTTGACAAGTTTAGGTTATTTTCATCCAGTCAATTTGATTTTTATTCTTCCAATACAATATCCACCACTCATTTTACTTTTCTTAAATAATGTGTCATTTTATTTAGAGACAATCTTAAGAAACTAGAAGGAGTAAGTAGTTATGTCTCTGTATGGCAGAACTGTGGTTATTAACAAAACTGGCTTATTTTGAAAGGAGGGGGAGATCAGATTCTGCTTTTCCCCTAAAATTTGATTCTGCTTTCAAAATAACATTTTTTTAACACATTACTAAACGTTAAAAAATGTTTTGCTTATAAGGAAAACATTTTGTAAGTTCTGTCATACAGAGCCATAATTTGACTATAAAAGTAATTTAAATGATGTTTTTTCATGATTTACTCTAGTCTAACTAGAGACTTTTTCAAAAATATTTTTTAGGGAACATGACTTCTGTGATACCTAAACTACGAGCCCGTCTCGTGCGAGACCGTGTCATCGTAAGACCGAGGACTAAATTCAATTTTTAAAAATATGGGACGAAATCAATTCAAATTTAAAGGTCAATCAATCAATACTTTAAACTCAGGGTATTTTTATAAAGATGGTAAAATACTAGGACTAACTTGCAAAACAACTAAAAAAGGCATAATTCTTATGCCTCCATCTTCCCCGACGATTCGCCGCCTCTCCTTGCTGGAGTTGAATTCAGGTTCCCCCCCATTGCTCATCCTCATCCTCCCTCACTCTCATCCTCTCCCGCTTCATCCTAGTTTCGTAGTGAATCGTGCTCAAGAAACGACTCTATGGCTGCGAGCGGCCTCTTTTCAGGTATTGACCTCTCTTTTTTCTCCCCGTTTTTCTTTGTTTTTTAGGAATTGGAATGAGTGAACCAATTTTTAAATTTTTTTAATTGAGTTTTTATTGTATTTTTCTAATTTTCATGCCCGTTTTCACTGTTAAAATCCCTGTTATGTTGAGGTGAATGTATCTTCATCTGCCTTTTCTCGTGCACCTTTAAGTTACATAACCATTGTTGCACTTCAAATTTGGTTGAATTGTGTTAGCTCTGTTAAATTTGGATGCATCTCTGAACTTTTTGTGACTGATTTGTTTCGGGAACTCGGAGTCGAAGCCGCAGTTAACTAAAAGAAGTGACATCGGGAATATTGCAATTGTTGCTCATGTTGATCACGGAAAGACCACACTGGTGGATTCAATTCTCAAGCAGGCAAATGTATGATATCAGAATTATAAACATTGTTTGTATTTCAAGATCATTGTTATAGTTATTTGTTATGTTGATAAAGAAAGAATATGATGTGTGTGATTATGTTAAAGTTGAAACTATACATAGTTTGTATATGTGGAATCAAACTTGTTTCTTAGCGGATGTCAACCTATTAGAATTCTTGGATTTCATGTTATTCTTAAAAGATGTATCTCTTTGTTATTATCTTGCAATAATACGGTGACTCATTTCTACCGAAAAGTCTTTTTTAAAATCAGGTTTCTTATTTTCATATCTAGGATTATATTGAGGGAGATCATGTCACTGCTCTATCAGAGGCTACTAAAGCTTTAGAAGCCAGTATTGCCCGTCTTCTTATTGCTGGAGTTGCCAAGGTATTTACCATCCTAATGTTTTAATAATTATAGTTTCTTTGTTTAAAGGATCGTGTTAACTTCATAGTTTCCTTCATATCCGGTTGCAGGTAGACATTTTGGATGTTAGAAATTCCTTTAGTTCAGCCATTGATGTCATGCAGTCGATGACATCCTCAATAGGCTCTTTGCTTATGAAGGTGAATGTTTTGGGTTTATTTAAATTGAATCACACCTTTGTCTTTCTCAATCTTCTAATTGAAAAATGCATCATATAAGAATTTCAAAAAATAGGTATTTATATATTTTGCATGCTCTTGAGATTGCTTTTAATTAATTATAATTAATCATTATCATCTGTATATCATCAAATAGCTAGAAAGTTAAAAACCTAATGGGGAGAAACCAAAGTAGATGAAACCGAAGTAGATGTTTCATTTAACTATGCATCATTGAGATTCCTTTTGAGAGGAATTATAAGCAGCCTTGTAAAGAACCTTTAGATCAGCATTCCCAAAATTATATCAAGTGTCTATTTGAGAGGGGATGTGAGTATGGTTCTGAACTGCATTCATGATGAAATTTAACATCATTCATGAGTATGGGAAGCATCTTGGGCTATAACAGGTACACCTTTTTTATGGTTTAGAGAATTGTTAAATGAAACATCATTAAGCTTCCATTGTGGGGGATTATGTTGGTTTTTATTGGAGTGTTTCAGTCTACCAGAGTCTTCAAATACGCATTTTTAAACTTCCCACTTTTCAAACTGGGGAAGTTAGACTGAAGATGCCTTAAGCAAAACCGGTGGTATCCTGCCGCCTCTATCCATTCATCCATATGTCTCATTGCATTGAAGATCCCCTAATGACGGTTTGATATAATACACATAGACCTAGAATCATCACCTACCACATGGTGTCACGAATTGAGCATTGTTAATACCAAAATTTGTAGTATGTTTGATGATGATCCTTATTAGCCCAATATACACTTGAACCTAAAAGACAGGCAGAGAAAGGTCAGGTAGGCAGGCACAAGGCCGTACTCACTCCGACGCTCCCATTAGCCATAGAAGCCATGTAGAAGCGTATATAAGTGAATAGTAGACAGGTGGAAAGATCTTACCTTGTGTCCAATACCCTTCCTCGTTATATGTGGTTTGGTGGCTGATGGAATTGGAAATTTCCCATCAGTGTCCGTGTAACCACTACTAGTCTGACTTCTTATCCAGGTAGCGTCCCTGGAAGATAAGCTGTTTATCTTTGTTGGGCCGTTTAGGCCCATATATTATCAAGTCCCCCGGCCAATGGCCTTACCAGTTAGGTGGACCTACAGGTCAATGGCTGTATCGGAGCCTGGATTTTCTTTTCTATTACCCATATCTTCCAGGGAGCAGGTAGCGTTCCTGTGAACATGTAATGCTTCTAGGAGCAGGTACATCCTTGGGAGCTGCTTTCGAATTTCCTAGGTATTTTGGCGGCCCTTTTGGTTTTTGAAACTTTCCACCAACTGTTGGTCTCCATTTTATTAATGCTTCCACTGATGGTTATGCTACCTGTCTGGATGTCTGCCACGTGTCTTATTTTGATGGTTATTTGCACGCTGACTACTTAATCTTTGCTCTATCCCGAGGCAATTATCATTACGCTGTTGCCACCCTTTCTGTCAACCGTATTAACTGCCCTTGTCCGTTTTATTCTTTATTTTTCCTTTCACTAGTTCATATTCCCTTTCATTTCCTTTGTATTTCTTCTTATCTCTGCAATTCCGCCCGCTTGGCTTTGTGGGTTCTCCGGTGACTTTTGCCCTTCTTTCAGGTACCCCTTTCTACCTTATTCTTTCTTCTTTCTCTCCGTCATTTTACTTTACCACCGTGGTCTCCACCGTTGGTCCTTCAAAGGAAGATTCATATTGCAACACTACCAACCCCGAGTTACGGGTGACTCTTCACCTACAATGCTCAAAACATCATTTTTTCTTCCAAGAGTTATCTAAACAGTCCTAGATGTTCCCGAGGGTATGATCGCCTTTTATCTCGAAACCCTCGAGTGGTGTTGTCTCAGATTCCCACTTTCTTCTTTCTTTCAGGCCTTTCTGGCCTTCTACGAGCTTAGCCTGGCCGACCTTCCCTTAAACTCAGTTAGGGTCGTTCTAGGGTTTGAGGTATTGTGTCGCCTCCTCTGTATGCAACCTTCCATTACCCTCTTCCGTGTTTTCTGTCATTCCGCCAAGATGTCCCCAGACTGGAATTTCTTAAAATTGCGGCAGGATGGGGTCAGGTTGTTGACTGTTCTTCCCACTCGCATTAAGTGGAAGAGTCATTTAGGTTTGTGATTGAGGAGCTCATCCTAGGCCCTGCTGGTGAGGAGAGGGTCATTTACCCCTTCGGTCCAGAAAAAGGGTGGAATTCTCATCCCACTGCTACTGAAATCATTTCCGTGCAGCCCTCTATTTCTCGCTTTGAGGCCGTGACCTTCAGGTGGAACCACCTCCTACGTGATTCCACTCTACATGTTGTCAGCCTGCCCTATTTCCCTGATGCCCTTTCTTTGGGCGGGGGTCTCTCCGATTTGAGTGGTATTCACTACTTTGGCTGGATTATTAATTCTTTCTTTTTCTCTCTTTGTTTTCGCTTCTCTTATCCTTTTTTGTGTATTATTGCTTTCTGACCTTTCTTTTTGCAGAGATATATGTGGTTTTTTCCCCAAGGATCTGTCTAGGCCTCCTCGTCGGGTCGGGTGCAGCCGTCCAACCTCCCATGCTGACACGTGACTGGCATCGTTGATCAACATGTGGATGTGATCAACGTCTCTGACACTGATGTCAACGAGGGTGAGCTTCCCCAGAAGAGGGTCTGGCGCAGGCAGTGAGAAAGGGGCACAGAAAGCAGGGCAGGACCTAGCTTGCTTCAATGCGCCATTATCTTAGAGGAAATCCTAGAGAAGCCCACGAGCGGTCACCAGGGTCTCACTTTGGTGACCCGGCCTATCTCAGTTATCCCTTTCTCCCCTCCATTTGTGCACGACTCTTCTTCATGACAGTATGTTCTAGGTCCCTTACGCAGCGCCGCTGCGCAGACAGAATTGGTTTCCCAGATCCTGTCCATTCCGCACTTCAATGCCTGGCTGCACAAACGCTCCTTGAATGTCCCTGGCATAAATTCTTTGGGCAATCGGTCGGCTGCAACCATTCTTGAAGTTTGTTCTTCCCTCTTCTTTATTTATTTACTTTTTTTTTGTTTTGTACTGTGCTTACTTGCTTTCTTTTTCTGGCACCTCTACTCTGCCAGGGCTATGCCGAAAGAAAATGATAGCCTGCAAGCACAAGTTGCTGAGCTGAAGTGCAGCTTGGCATCCATGTATTCCCATGCTCGTCGTGTTATGGAGCTTGAGCAGGATCTAAAGCTAGAGAACGACGTTACTGCATCTCTGCATAATTCCCTGAGCCGTATTGAGGCCAAGAACGTTGAGCTGAAAAACTTCCAAGAGTGAGCCTTCACTCGGGGCTTCCCGAGTCTTTATTCCTGCATTGTGTGGAGCAGTAAGGTCTCTGAGGTGTTCAGCGTTGCTCTAATGAAGGCCATTGACCTCTACTCTTGTATGGAGGATGAAGATCAGTTGCGAGCTGGCCTGGGTGATGCATTTATTCCTTTCCATGAATACAGCTTCACCGAGTAATTTTCCCAGCTGTATCAAGGAATGTCATTGGCCGAGCTTGACAGTTGGACCCCCGATGGTATTCCCCAGAGGGCGATTCACATTTCACCAACAGGATTCAACAGCCGACTGAAGACATGGCAGCGAGGTTGCTCAAACAGCTAATAGCTCTAAGAAGGACGGTGAGGCCAGGCAGGTCAGTGTAAGAGGTGATGGCGAGGAAATTGAAGAGGAAATTGGTGATGGGAAGCCTTGAAGAAAGAAAATTTCACGTGTGCTTTGTTTGTTCCCCTGCTGAGGGATGAAACATTACTTACCTTGTTGTTTGTTTTGTTTTTTTCCGTGGCAAAATGTTGACATTTATTTCCTTTTTCAATTTAGTCTTCAACTGTGTTTGTTGTTAAAACATTGTTCATCCTGAACTGCTTTAGCTTACGTTTTTGGCCTTTCAGGGCCAGCTTTTACAGCTTCGGCCAGAAACTGCCTTATTTCACTCCAACATTAATTGTCCTCGGAGTTACAAGGTCATTGTCTTTTGCAACCTAGCTAGCCGTAGTACTGGATGTTGGAGCCAACACCTAGATTTTTATCATCCGAATTATTCTTCCCCAAAAATTTTTTTATCAAAAAATTATTTCACTGGAAGCTGCCACAACTTTAGCCCGAGCCAGGCCCCTCCCCGGTGATGGGTGTGACCGAAGGTTGTTATTTTAGCTCCTTTGAGATTTGGCCTGCATATTGCGCTGGCACCCTGCGCCAGCGCGATAACTTTAGCCTGAATCAGGCCCTTCCCCGACGCTGGGTGCGTCCGGAGGTAGTTTTTGTCATCCCCTTTGAGATTTGGCCTTGCGCTAGTAGTCTGCGCCCGCGTGACAACTTTAGCCGGAATTGGGACCTTCCTCGGCACTGGGTACGGTCGGAGTAGGTTTTGTTAGCCCCTTTAAGATTTGGCTTGCGATTTATGCTGGCAGTCAGCACCAGCACATAAAATTTAGCCTGAATCAGGACCTTCCCCGGTACTCGGTGCGGCCAGAGGTAGGTTTTGATAGCCTGTGAGATTTGACCTGTACTTTACGCTGGCAGTCTACGCCAGTTCAGTAACTTTAGCCCGAATCTGGCCCTACCCTGGTGCTGGGTACGGGCGGAGGTAGTATTTGTTAGCCACTTTGAGAATTTGCATATGCTTTACGCTGGCAGTCTACGCTAACACGACAACTTTAGCCAGAATCGAGCCCTTCCCTAGCATTGGGTGCGACCAGAGGTAGTTTTTGTTAGCCTATTTGAGATTCGTCCCGCGCTTTGCGCTGGCAGTCTGCGCTAGCGCGGAAACGTTAGCCTGAATCGAGCCCTTCTCCGGTGCTGGGTGCGGCTGGAGGTTGTTTCTTTTGCCCTGCAGTCATTACAAGCGTTACACAAAAGAGGGATCATCTTATTTGCATAGGATTTCAATAAATTTACTCCCTTCAGGAACCCCGTCTCGCCTACCAGTCACATTTAAAAAATCAAAAGCAGTTATCGTGCGTACACAAATTTACAATCCCTTCAAGCATAGTACCTTCTTAGGTTAGCTATGTTCCAGGTTCTGGTAATTGGTTTTCCATACATCATTTCAATTTTTTATGCTCCCTTTCCCAGCATCTCAACCACCTTGTATGGGCCTTCCCACACAGCGTCTAGCTTCTTCTTACCCCGGACCTGAATAGTTTCATTTTTTCTTAATACTAAGTTCTCCACTTTCAAAGATCTTGCTCGCACCCTATTGTTGTAGTGTTGTTCCATCCAGGATTTGTATGTTGCTTCCTTTAGGACTGCCTTTTTCCCTTAGTTTTCCAGGACCTCCAAGTTCTCCCTGAGGGATTCTTCATTTTTTTCCCTGGATTATTTTTTTTGTTACTCTCTTATTGGGTGTTGGCACTTCTGGGGAAATTATCGCCTCCATCCCAAAGCACAACCTGTATGGAGATTCACCTGTAGCGGTTCTTGGTGTGGTCCTGTATTCCCACAACAAACTCATTAATTCTTCTTCCCATTCTCCTTTGTCTTGTCCCAGCCTCATTTTCATCCCTTGAATGATCGTCCTGTTAATCACTTTCGTTTGCCCGTTTGCCTGCGGGTGTGCTACAGAGGTGAACTGCTGCCTTATGTTCAATTTACACACCGTGACCTAAAAGGTTCTTGAGAGAATTGTTTCCCATTGTCACAGATTATGGGATGCCGAACCTACACACCATGCTTCTCTAGGCAAAAGTTGTAACTTCTCCCTGTTATGGTTGCTACAGCCTCTGCCTCCACCTATTTTGTGAAGTAATCAATTGCAACAAGTAAAAATTTCTTCCTTCCTACAGCCTCTAGGAATGGTTCTGCAATATCAATCCCTCATTTTGCAAAAGGCCTGGGTGATCTTATACTGGTCATTCGTTCAGCCGGAAGCTTCGGTATCTTCGCGTGTTCCTAGCACCTGTGACATTCCTTAACCATTTTTCTCTGAATCTACCTACATGGTTGGCCAATAATACCTTGCCCTTATTGCCCGTAGTGTCATCGTCTTTGCTTCCTAATGACTGTCACAGTTCCCTTCATGAATTTCCCTGAGGATTAAGTCTGCCAGTGTTGGATCTGCCCACCTGAGTTAGGGCTCAGTGTAACCCCTCTTGTATAGAAGCTCGCCTCGGATAGCATACTGTAAATATTTTCTTCTTATTATTCTTGCTACATTTTCTCCTGTTGGCAGCTCCTCATGCTCCAGGTATTTGCGGATAGGGGTAATCCAATTGGACAGTAATCCTTATACCACTGGTACCTGTCTTGCATGTGTTGACCTGCAGGCTAGCTCTTCAACCAACATTGTCTTGGTTAGCCTACTCAACGTGTCTGCCCTAGTGTTCTGGGACCTCGAAACGTTGGTAACATGAAACTCTTCGAATTCAGCTGCCAGGCTTCTGAATTTGTCCCTGTGTATCATCATTGCCCGTTCTTTGGCAGCATACTGCTCACTATACTGGTTGGCTACCAGCATCGTGTCTCCATTTTTCTGTAGCTTCTTTGCTCCCAACTTCCATGCTATTTCCATTCCAGCAATCAGCACCTCGTACTAAACTTCATTGTTTGACGCTGGGAACTTGAAACGTAGAGCATAAGTCAACTCCACTCCTTCTGGATCTGATATAACCAAACCCGCGCTGCTCCCTCCACTCCAAAGGCTCCATCGACTTATATCTTCCACACATCTGAATCCTTGTTGTCTTGGCATATCTGCTAGGAAATATGCCATCACTTGCCCCTTAATTTCTTTTCTTGGGGTATACTTGATGGCATGCTCTCCCAACTCAACTGCCCACTTCATTAGTCTGCCTGAGCTTTTCGGCTTAGTATGTATTGCCTTAAGCGGTTGATTCGTCAAGACCACCAAAGGGTGCACTTGGAAAATACTGCATTAGCCGTCTTGCTGCATGAACCAGGACCACCGCTAACTTCTCCTGACCTGTGTATCTCTTTTCAGGGCCTTGCAGAGCCCAGCTGACAAAGTATATCAGTCATTGGATTTTGTTTTCTTTCTTAACTAGTGGCCCACTCACAACCTCATCGTTTGCTGCCATATACAGGTATAGGGTTTCTCCCTTTCTTAGACTGGTCAGTGTGGGAAGATTTTCCAGGTAGGTTTTCAACTTCTCAAATGTCTTCTCCTTTAGCTCTCCACATTGCACCATCCTCTCTTTTTCTATACATCCTTTCAGCATTTTGAAGAACGGGAGTGCCCTTTCAGCTGCCTGTGACAAAAAATGGTTCATAGCCGCTAGCTTTCCATTCAGGCTCTGAACCTCCTTCACCGTGCTTGGCAATTTCATTTCTAAAGTCGCCTTTACCTTTTTTGGGTTGGCGTACAGGCCATTGTTTTTACACCATGTGCCCCAAGAATTTTCCTGCTCTAAATCTGAATTGGCATTTAGTTGGGTTTAGCTTCATTCTAGTCTTCCTGAACTGCAACAAGGTCTCCCTAACGTTTCCCACAAAAGTCTCATACTGGCTTCTTTTATCACCATGTCATCCACATGTACCTTCATGTTTCTGCCAATCTGTTTTTAGAAAACTTTATCCACCACTCTTTGGTACGTTGCCCATGCATTTCTCTGGTCAAAAGGCATCATCCTGTGACCGAATGCCCTTTCCATGTGATGAATGCAGTTTTCTCTACATCATTCTCTAGCATTGGGATCTGGTGCTATCCCCTTATATGCATTGAGAAAAAAATTGATTGGGTAATCTATGAAAGCGTATACTTTCTGGTCAGTGACCGGCAGCAGGTAGCGGTCCTTTGGGTAGGCCTTATTCAAGTCCGTATAGTCTACGCACATCCTCCAGCTGCTATCACTCTTCTTAACCAACACCGGATTGGCTAGCCAGGTTGGGTAAGAAATTTCTTCCAGGATCCCCGCTGCAATTAGTTGGGTCACCTCATTGTTGACTACTTCATTCCTTTCCCAGTACAACATCCTCCACTTTTGTTTAACTGGCCTGTAAGAGGGGTCGACCTTCAGCTCATGAAAACCTATATCCCTCGATACCCCTGTCATGTCTTCTGGCTTCTAACAAAAATATCATCCATTTTCCTCCAAGACCTTTATCAGCTTGTCCTTCACATGAGCTGGGAGATTGGTTTCTACCTGCACGAACCAGCTTTCATTCAACCTTACCATCTCCACTTTCACACCCAGCTTAGATGGATCACTTTCTTCCGAGATTAAAGTGATAGGATTTGCTTTGTTAGCCTGTATTTCATAGCCCATGCTATCGTTTTTCCGTTTCCTTTCACTGAGTGCAATCCTATGGAACTCTCTAGCTCTCTGCTGGTCTCCCTCTACTGTGGATATCCCCCCTGGTCAGGAACTTCAACAACAGGTGCATGATAGACACTATGCCCTTGAGCAACGCCAACGTCGCCCTGCCTAGTATAAGATTGTAGGGACTGCTTGCCCTCAGAACTATGAGTTCCATATCCACCATTTTATTTCTCACCCACTCCCACCATCATTGGAAGGAGTATGGTGCCTTCCGGCCATACCGTTCTGCCTGCAAAATCGACCAGCGGAGTGTTCGTCTGTTCCAACTTTCTCCTTGTGTTCTCATCTAACTTCTCAAAATAATGCCAATACATAATTTCTGCAGAGCTACCTCCGTCGACATATGCCTGATGTATCCTCTTGTCCATTACCCTGAGTGTTATCCCAACCACATATGCACCTGATGGCCTGTCTGGTATCGGGTCAC
>JAULKK010300225.1:0-12625 GCA_032355705.1 Rubia peregrina
CTTGCGAATGACCTTCTTCAAGCTTCTACCATCCTTGCGAATGCCTTCCCCAATCTTCTACCATTCTTGCGAATGACCTTCACTGAAACATTATGAAGTGCTTACGAGCAATCTACAAGTTAAGCTTACAAAAAAAAGGAATCTAGACGCTCGTAAGGACCGAAAATCCGTTAGACTCAAAGTAGATTACAAAATAAAGGATTTAGATACAAACACAAAAAATTGTTATCTAAACCCCTTATGATGTAAACATACCTAAATCTAGCAATCTTCCAACAAAAACATAACAGAAGAGATGTTAAATGCCTCGGAAAATATATGCATTTGACGTCACATCAGTAATACTTTTTAAAATTTAGGTGACACTTTTCAATATTTATGTAATTAGTTTCAAATTTTAGATAACAATTTATAATCAATTGTAACATTCTTAATAAGTATTTCAATGAAATTGTTACATTAACTTTAGTCCGTAGTATTTTATATACCCCGTGAAAGGCTCAAATACCACTGCCGTAAAGATACAAGGATGACGTTACAATCTTGCCAAAGGATGAAATTATAAACATTTGAAACATGTGTACAAAATACAGAATCATCTGAAAGCTTTAGTATTTAGCCAATCCAATGTTCCCTCTGAAAGAATCCTATGAACTGTACACATACGAATGCATCTATATTTTTGAATTTACCCTAAACTGTTTCAAATTGTGGAAATTAGGGAATTGTGTGAGAGATGGTTCGAGATAACAATTACCTTTGTAATGCTAGCTAGGACTCTCTATCTGCTGGAATTTGTCGGAATCAATGATTTTATTAAGGAATATAAATATTACTTGTCATTTTAATTAGGTTATGTTTTATTTTCTTTTTCTATATAGGTCTTTTACATTTCTATGCAATATACACCAGATCATGAATACAAACACACATTATTTTCAACATGATATCTGATTCTAAAATCCTGAAATCCTAAAAATATTATCTGCTTCGGGAGCTGCCGCCGATCAATCAATAGCCGTGCGTCTCAACACGCGCCGCCGTCGTCCGCTGCTGCTCGCCATCGAACAACGTCTGACGATCGTCGCATCCTCCTAACTGGTTGCCGTATTCTACCTGCAATTCCGGCCTACCGGATCTGCCTGAGAATGAAGGTCAAGCGCCGATCTGCCGATCCATGGCCTCTGCCGTTTCTTCAAGCGCAACCACACCCACTTGGTTCGATCTGATTTGCCACCGATTTTCTCCCTAATTTCCAGATCACCGCTTGCCGTTGCACTCGACAATTTTAGTTCCTGATCTCATATGTGCCACAGGTGTGATTCATGCGCCACCACCATACGCCACGCGCCGTCCTTGGATTCTTCCACGCTCCGTCGCATTGTTCTCCTACCGCCAATCCCATTCGATCTTCCTTTGTAACTCTGTTTTGATCTTCTTCGATGTTTACCTTTGAATTTAAATATATTACTCGCCGCTATCCTCCACCGTCGTCACCTCGCTGCTAGGATTTGTGGCTGCGGCCTCTGGCTCCCCTACCCAATCTGATTGTGACTCGTCTCTGTCTGATGAACAATGGAGTACGGCCCTTTATTTATTCAATCAGTCACATTACCTCTCTAACCGAGGGTCAGATAAGCCTACTTCACCTTGGGTTCTTGACTCTGGAGGCTTATATCACTTAACTTTTATGCGCCACAGGTGTGATTCATGCGCCACCAGCATACGTCATGCGCCGTTGTCGGATTCTTCCACGCTCCGTCGCGTTGTTCTCCTACTGCCAATCCCATTCGATCTTCCGCTGTAACTCTGTTTTGATCTTCTTCGATGTTTACCTTTGAATTTAAATCTATTACTCGCCGCTATCCTCCGTCGTCGTCACCTCGCTGCCAGGATTTGTGGCTGCGGCCTCTGGCTCCCCTAGCCAATCTGATTGTGACCCTTCTTTGTCTGATGAACAATGGAGTACAACCTTTAATTTATTCAATCAGTCACATTACCTTTCTAACCGAGGGTCAGATAAGCCTACTTCACCTTGGGATCTTGACTCTGGAGGCTTATATCACTTGACTTTTACAAAGGTTCTCTTATTGACATTACTGCTACTACCAATTTTGTTAATGTTCTACGTCCTGATGGATATGTGTCGTATGCCACCCATTTTAGTTCTATATTTTTTGGAGATACTACTCTTACTCATTTGCTTTACATACCTACCATGAGATGTCATTTATTATTATGCTCCAAATTATTATCTCCTTAAAATGTCTAGTTTTGTTTGTTGAAATTATTGCATTTTACAGAAAATGAGTAGGAGTATTCTGATTAGCGTGGGTGAATAGAAAGGGGTGGAGGGGAGTTATTGGTTTCGTTTGCTAGATGCGCGCGTTCAATCACATATCCCACAGTCAGTTCCGACAGTTGCTTCAGTTTCTGCATCTTGATTTTATTTATGGCATCAACGACTTAGACATCCATCCTTTACGGTGTTGCCTTCTAATATTACTCTTAATTTTATAACAAATAATACTTATATTCCTTGCTATGTGTGTCATAGAGAAAAACAGACTAGGCATTACAAAAGGCGTGGGAAGAAATAGGGTATGTTTCAAATCAAAGATGCGGAGTTGGTTGCCAAACAAATTGTTCATTTAGTTTATACGATATGAATGCATGTTCAAGACAAAATTAGTGCAAAATATATTGCTTATAAGTAATTTTATAGGAGGACTTAAGACGAAAAAATAGTCCAGCAAGTTCATAGAGGATGGAAAGGACATACTGGGGGTTGCATTAAACTAGAAAGAACATCCGGATCGGGTACAAGATTTTGGCATGCTCGCTACACATAGGGATGTCTTTCTCAAACCTCAACAACCAAATGTTGATACTGTCTCATGTAGTCAGCAAAAAGAGATTAATGCTTTGAAATCCACATTAAGCCAACTAGTGGCTTATGTCTCGCAAAAATCGAATGGGATGAAAATGCCACTCAACTTGGAGTAAATCATTGCAAGTTCTAAACCAAAACCATCAACTCCCACTCATGGTGCTTCTCCGACAACCTCAACACATGACCACCCGGAGTGTGATAGTTGTCCCGTATCCCGTCTCCGACTTCATCAACACCCCCCGCCTTTGATCGACTAAGAATGAAGTTAGTTGATGCAACCTAATGCATCATTAAGGTTTGATTAAATATATTACACTATTCACATGGCAACATATTTCATTTTATATTTAAAATTAGCAAGTCTTGTTTTGTAGGATAACTTCTTCTGCATACTACATGTCGAACGTGTTGATGGAGAGAGCCACATCGTGGCGGAAGGTAAAGTGTACACATCTATACGAGTGAATCATCATAAGCCCTCCGCGAATGATAACTTGGTGGTCAATGTCACAAAGACCCTCGTAGATATGTGGTTCTTCTTGTCCTAGAAATCGAGGCAAGGACGGTGGACAAATGTTAGGAATGTTTGTGGAATGACCCCTTTCATTTGTTCGATATTTTAGAGAACGAGCCTACAAAGAAGGTATAGCAAGATAATTGATAAAATATTAAATGTGAGTTGAGACAATTGTTTCGTATATAAATTTAAACGTTGTTTTAATGTAGATCAAGACAAGGAGTAGTAGCCTAGAAAAATGACCCAATCCATGTGGGGATCTTAGAACGACAAAGACTCGTATTTCTAGAATGAAGCCACCATTATACAATCCCTCTAATCAATGTTCCCTGAAGAACATCCACACAATTGTGACGGCACACACTCCCTCATATTTGTACAAAACTTCCGAGAAAGAAGTGAGTACTTTTGGTGCAGGGTAAATCCTATTATTCGAAAAGAGGATTTGGAAGACTTGCTCAATTTCAATAATGTTCTGCCTCCCATGATGCAACTTCACTGCTTGTAAGTATTAATGAATAACCCTAAATTTAATCATTGAAATTAATTATGCTTTTAGCTCTTGCACATTTATATATAGGCTCTAACCAAAGACAAGACTAACCATGTTTATAAGCTCTTGCATGTGCAGTCTGTTTCCAAATGCAAAGGTTGGATAGAGGCTCTTTCCCCATTAAATATCCAACATGACCATGTGGCGGTGGAGGAGCGTTTGGCCTATTTGAGCTCACGGTTGATGCAAAAGGACAACTCCATATGCATCGCACATTATTACAAGTGGTGCTTCATCTCCACTCACTGCATTAACCTTATTTGGATTCTATTAAAGATTATGGGATTTTATTGAGTTAACGACGAACTCATTTTTGTAGCAATCATTGGATGGTGCCCGTTATCATGCTTCCATGAAATAAGGTGTTCTGTTAAGATCTATTACATCAAACAGCTCCGGAAACTATTTCATTTGCAATTACTAAGGTGATGACAGATCACGTGATTACCATGCACAAAGGATGCACGTGGAATACCCTCAAGGTTACAATTAACTTAAAATTTGTATTATGAAATTAGGATTTGCTACAAGGTACTTAATTATGTGTTTGATCATAATTTTCTATTTTAATAGCATAAAAACAAGTGGGAGTGTGGGAAAGAAGTTACTATTTCATGCACTTTATAAAGGACTTGGTATTGTGTGTGAGGGAGAATCAATTCGATCTACAAAATGTACTTATTTTTCTCACCCCTTGAGTCTAATCAATAATATCTCGACTATGCACAACCTATTTATAAAAAATGAGTTTACTCATTGTTGTAGTATTTTTTTCGAGGGAAAAACGTCATACCTCATGAAACTTCTGAAGGATGTATGTGGAAGTTGGGTGCTCTTTATGATGTCTCTTGTGCTGAAAGCTGAGGTAAAAAACCCAGCAGAACCGAGGTAATAGGTGTTGTCTCTTGTGCTGTGTTGGTCGAGATTCCATTTTTCTCGGTCCATGACTGAGTCCTTTTGGACATAGTTCCACCTTTAACGATTAGCAGTTAACATAGACATTGGACAGGACGTTCTACATTCTGCCTTCAATTATTCTTGGTTAAACATTGGGTTGGGCCTGAAGGCCAGCAGCATGTAGCTTATGGTCTAGGTATACACCATAAGCTCCCCTAGCCATGAATACTAGTAAGCACGTAGCGATAACTTTGTTGTAGAATGTATGCGAACTATTATTTCATGAACTTCTGAAGTTGTAATGACATGTTTGTTATTTATGTAACTAAGATTGTCTTCGTGAAGTGTTACTTGCTTCTTGGCTACTAATGCGATATTGTTTGGGTTTCTGATTTTGAATTTGAATATTCTCTACATCCTCCATAATTCTAACCAACTTAGTCGTTTCATTTTTTTTCATTGAACCGCGATTTCCTTCTCTTTATTCGTTGTATCATTCCAAAATTCTCTTTCATGGCATTATATCTTCCCTTTTACAAGTACTTTGATTTTTGTGACTTAATTCTATATCACTATTTAGTGTACTGTATCTACACATATTCCGTCGGCTTCTCATATTGCTAAAAGGTAAGTTCATTTTTGTCTGACATTCATCATTACTTTTGTTTTCTGATTTGACTTCTTTTTGCTTTTCAATTTTTTAAATTAAATTCCTTAACCCTTTTAGATTCTTCATCCTCTTTATGCCTTCTTTATCATTCCATTTCCTCGATGTTCTTCATCAAATTGTAAGTTTTCTTTTTCTTAATCTTCTCCTCTATAGTGCGATTCTTATAATTTTGAGCTTGTGCATCGTCTCTATTACAGTAGATTTTTTTAATCTTAGTGTAGGAATTCTCCAATTTCTTTCCTTCTTCTCTGTTTTTCCTCAATGTGTACTCCGTGTTTCTTTTTCAAGCTTTACCAAAGTATACTATTTTTCTTTCTGTAACTCTCATTGATAGAATTTTCATCTGAATTTTAGGAAATATATCTATTACTAATGTAGGTGAACCCTCCGTAAAGGATGTTACGGTTGACGATGTCAACTCTGGGGAAGATTTTGACCATCTTATAAATTCTACCGTCAGTAGTGTTCTTTCCAATTACTACTTGGAAAATTTTAAAAATAGTTTTCCTTTTCTATTTTCCTACGAGCTTCAGAACCCTAATAGTTCTTAGAGTGTTCACACTCCTCATCATGGCTTCATCTCTTGTTATCTCTATTACCTAAAATTTGGACGTGTTTTTCCTCTTTCTCAATACGTTATAGATTTACTCTCGCATTACTGGGTCGCCTTGTCTCAGCTATAACATAAGGCTGTATAAATCATCGTGGTTTTTTATCTTGTCTGCGAGGCAGCTCAATCCCGTTTTTGATTGAGTAATTTTTTAAGCCTTTAAAATATTCACAAAGTTAAAAATTCTTCTTAAAAATTCACCCTTTATCCAGTCATTCCCAATGTTGAATTTGTGAGTTGGTTTCCTAATAATTGTGGTGTGTGATGGAAAAACTATTTCAGTTTGGAACTATAGTGTTCCCAAATCAATGCTTCCTGAGATGGGGTTCATCTTAATGATAAGTCTGGGGTTGTATTAACACTCAACCAACAGTCGATTTGTCTTCGCCGTGTTGATTTTGAGATTGAAGGTGTTTGTTTTATCGTATTATTTTTCCTTTTTCTACTTAATTTTCTCTCTTTCTATTCTCATTCTCCTATTATCTCCGTGTGTTCATATGACTTGTTTTGTAGATTGAATTGCAAGTATATATTTAACCAAGTGCTCTATTACGAAAACATTTTTCTCTAATAATTAAAATGAGAATCTAGAAGCTATGGCTACTCAAACCAATAACAACACTGCAACTGTTGTCTCGTAGGAAAATTTCATCGAAGCTGACTCTCAACTAATAACTTCGAAGGTTCTAGCTAAAGAAGGTGGGGAGGTAGTTGCTCGCACAATGACACCTCCTATAGAAGAAGGATAAAGGATTGAACAGGTGGATCCTTAAACACGTTGGAGCCTCCTAAAAAAATTGAGAGTATTAGACAATCTTATCCTAAACTACTACCATGAATCCGTGGCTTAATGGTAGAAGAAACTATTCCTACTACCCTATCTGAACTGTCGCTCAATAAGACAATGGCTATGGTATGTTCTTTAAAGATTATATGTGATTTACTTTGGTGCTTCTCTATTACGATGTCTAATTATTATATTTGTTTGCGTATTTTTAAAAATAAGGTTGGTGAGAGTCTTCCGCTCGTTAGTGAATGAGTTGCTGAATCCCTAAGGGTGACAGTTCGCTACTAGAAAAATGGCAGGCTACCGAAATAAAGTGCATCGCTCTAAATCTCTCTCTTGAAGCTGTTAAAAAGTGTGAACGCTCTATTGAGGAGCGTTCCTTGGCTGCTGAGAAGGAAGCCGATAAGCTGCATTCTGAGTTGGAGGAAATACGGGCTAATGGTCCCGCTTCACCTGGATACCGTCAAATTCTTGTTGATCGGCTTATGAAGACGAAGTATTTCTACGATTTATTTGAAGAAGTTTCTACCTCATCTTGCAACGTTGGGTACTGTGAGGCTCTGGTCGAACGGCGAGGACCGAACCCTACTATGAAGGCTCAGAAACTACCTAAATTGGATATGTCGGAGAAAGTGTTAGAGAAATAGAAGGCTATACTAAACAAAGGTTTCATTAGTATCATTTATGATGGTGGTCACCCTTATGCCTTGATGTCTCACCTCGTCGGTCTTGCTTCTTTGCCTTTTGTGGCTAAGCTGAAGAAATTTGAAGTTGATTATTTTGAGGGTGTTCTCTTCGGTCCTTGCGCTTCTGAGACTCCTTCTAATTCTGATGCCAACGTCAACACTGAGGCCAATGCGAACGTTGAGGTCTCCCCCCGGGATGCAAATAAGGATGATTCTACTGGCATTGTCCAACTATGGATTTTTAAAAAAATTATTTATAATTTATAACAATATTTTGATGTATATTTGTACTGTTTGTATTAATATGGGAATTCATTTTGGATCACATTTATAATTTTGTGAGTTCTCATCGTTTTTATTTATATGCAGGGTTTTGATATTTTGGTTGATCATAAGTTTTTGAAACATATTGATGATACCTGGGCCACGATGCTTCGAGGCCCGCGAGCTTCGAGCTTAGGGTATTGTCTAAAGTCCAACTCAAGGCCCAAGAAGGGACGCGTGGTCCAATCCTAATTAAGGATATTATTGGTTCCTACAAGGAAACTATCTCGTGTATACCAATTATACTCGAATTACTATACTTATCAAATAAGGAAAGGAGTTCGAATCCTACCAGAGATCGGGTTCTCCTCCCCTATAAATACACAGGCCTGGTAAGCCTTTAAACCATTCAATACACTCTCAATACAGAGCTTATACTAACTTAAGCATCAGAGTGTTTACCCCCCGGACACCGGGGGCATTGTCTTGCAGGTCGGACGCGATTCAAGGGATCACGACGAGAGGCTCCTATCAGTGGAAACACGATCTATCACATATTGACTGTTTGGGATATAATGTTCATTTTTATGATCATCTGGGTTTTTGTCTTCTTATTTATTTTGTCCAATTAAAATGGGCGAAGTTACTCAGTCTCTATCCGAGAAATATCTTGAGATTATTTCTGCTGATCATTTTTCTAATTTAGAATCCATTCTGTTATGTCTTGGATAGCAGTTTCCTTCTTCTTCATCATCTCCAGCTCCTTCTCCGACATTCCCTTGTCGTATTTTTGTACCTGAAGGCTACAACATTGAATCTTTGGAGAAGGATATAGTTAGTAATTTAGTCGATCTTAAATCTGTCGACGTATACATGTGTTCACTCAATCTTCCTAGTCGTGTTCAAGAATGGACGGTATTAGTGAGTATTTACTTGAAGTATATGTTACTTAGTATCAATGACCTTAAAGTTGGATGGAAGAAAACTCTAAAATATAATCAAGATGTTGTCCGTTAGTTGAAAGAATTTTGTGCTGAACAAAACAACCTTATTTAGCGCCAACGGTTCAGTATGGTTAGAATGTTTGGTCAGCAAGATGAAGCTAAGAATTTTGCTACAAACAAGGCTCGCAAATATCATCAAAAGACTTTGATTATTCATAAGAAATGTTCTTGTATCGATTATTTCTTGGATCGATTGAATAAAAAAAGTGTGATCACCTTTCTTCTTCTTCAGTTGGGTGGCAAAGTAGATTTGATGAAAAGTATGCTATCAACACTCAGCTACGTCTTGAGCAAGCTTGTGTTGATTATAAATATAAGCTTCAGGCCCTTCCATCATCATCTCGTAGTTCTACTCAACGCGGAGACTTTACTATGAATATCGGCTGGCAAAGGATTAATTTATCTTATTCTGTTAGGTCTTATATTCGTCGACTAGAGGACGATGTTCAAAATTAGATAACTTTGAATAAGATTTATCAAGATACTGTTGATGTTATGAATATGTTGATTGACTGCGAGGAATTTGGCCCTATAACTGATTTTAAGGCGTACTAGGCTAGGTATCTCGGTCATATAGAACGAAGGGGTATAACACGGAATCCTTTTTCCTTGGATATGAAATGGCGGTATGACAATATATTAGACAATGAGTACGAGGCTGAGCAGTTTCATCGTGTGGCTGAGCAATCTCATCGCTAGGCTGAGCCATCTCGTCATTGTAGTGGTTCTTCTTCTTCTGGATCGTCTCGGACATCAAGGCGCAAATAGCTTTTTTCTTTTATTCGATGTACTAGTTTGTTTTCTGGAATGTATCAAGTAGTACTTCTATGTTAAAATGTTAACTATCAACATAATTGTTATTTTTATATTTTTTTCAAATGCCATTTTTTGTTTGTCTATTTATGTAAGAGGTTTATTGCTTTCGTGATTAAGTTTTTAAAGCTTCACCATGTGAAACTGTATAGTTTATTGTTTGCTTCCGTCGCTAATACTGCTGGCATATGTTCCCTTTTCGCAATATCTATAGCTTGCAAAATTAAGAGTTTGTATTATGTGAACTTGCAAAATCTATTGCTTGATTTTGTCGCTATCTTTGTGCGTAATTTGTATTTTTGCAAGATATATGGCTTGCTTAGTTAAGTTTAAGAAGTTCCAGGATATATAGCTTGCAAACTTGAAATCTTGTATTGTTCGAGCTGCAAGATCTATTTCTTGCTTACGTTTTTTTGTAGGCATGTCTGCCTTTGTGTAATATCTATGGCTTGCAAAAGTAAGGTCGTGAAGTTGCAAGATCTATAGTTTGCAAAATTGAAAAGTTAATGTAAGTAAAGGACATGGATAGTAATTTGCCTCAAAAGATGCTTTTCGATTATAATGTACGGCCGTGATAATATAACTTTTGAAACTAAAGAGAGATGCAAACATCACCAATGATCATCTCATTGCTCCTATAAAACCTGGATTTTTTCCTATCCTCCACCATGGATCTAGACATAAAAGTTTCTTAAGTTGATCACATGTCAAGTATTGTGGACGCTGCTGCCATCCAATCTTTCTAACCCAAAGCAGTTGGATCGGTGCACTTTCAATATCTTGTACCGAATTTCCCATTTTGGGCTTAGCTTTCCTTTTTCCTCTGCAAGGCTTGCTTCGTTCTTCCGCAGCACAAGATCTCCAATTTTGAATTTCCTCTTCGAATTTCCGTTTGTATGCTCTGGGCATCTTTTCTTTATACTTTGCCTCTATGATCGTTGCCCGTTGTCTTTTTTCTAGTTAATCTAAATCCAACCTCGTCATTTTTGGATTATCGTCCTCCTCGTATCCTCTACTTGAAGTAGTGAGTTCCCAATTTCCACTAGTATTACCGCCTTGTGACCATAGACTGGACTATATGGTGTTTCCCTTGGTTGTTGTCGAATAGTTGTTCTGTACGACCATAGGGTATTGGGTATCACGTCCACCCAACCAGTTCGCTTCCCTTCTAATCTTTTTTGGATACCTTGAATTATTGTCATGTTAGCTACTTCCACCTGACCATTTTCTTGAGGATGAGCAACATATTTTAATTTCTATGTAATCCCTAACTTCGAGCATCATTCTGTAAAAGTCCTACTTGTGAATTACGTGCCACTATCTGTGACGATAGTTTGTGGCACCCCGCAGCGACCAACTATGTTTTGCCAGACAAAGTTTCTTGTTACTTCTGCTGTCACTATTCCCAATGGCTTTGCTTCTACCCATTTGGTGAAATAGTCAGTTTCCAAAATTAAAAATCTTGCATTGCTAGCACCCTTCGGAAAAGGTCTGACAAGGATCGATTCCCCATTTATAGAATAGCCAAACTGCATATGTGCCTATTAAAGCAGCCTTTGGTTTATGCAATATTGGGGCATTGATCTAGCAACTTTTTCACTTAAGCACAAAGTTGTACGAACTGTTGAAAATACTTAGCCAATGGTAACCTGCTCGAATTATCTTCTTTGCATTTTTTCTAGACCCTTGATGCGTTCCACAGAATCCTTCATGCACTTTTCTTAAGATTTCCCTTGCTTGCGATGGTCTTATACACTCTATCCATGGAGTTAAGAAACCTTTTTTGTGTAATATTCCTTCTTCATAGGCATAGTAATCAATCAGTGGTGTCATCTAGTTTACTTCTTCTATATGTACTGTTGACACTGGTGTTATCACTGTACTTCTGACTGGGATGGTCTACATTTTCACATAATTGTATCCGACCAATGAATCAAATCCAGCTGTCACTAGCTTGCTTAAGGTGTCTACCTTTGTTTTTTCACCCCTTGGTACATGTTGAATATCGAAGTATTTAAGCTGGGCAATGAGCTGATGAACTCTTCCTAAATACTTTATCAACTGCTCTTCTCACGCTTCGTAGTCACCCCGCACTTAATGGACCACAATTTGTGAATCACTGAAGGCCTTAATACTTTAAACCTTTATTCTAATTGTAATATCTAAGCTACACATTAAAGCCTCATATTCAGCCTTATTATTGGTGAGTAGAAAGTTGAAAAAAGTGAATATTTGTGCTCTCCTTCTTCTGGATTGAATAGTAGCAGTTTTTCACGCAAACCTTCTTTGCTAGGTGCTCTATCAACAAAAAAATTCCATGCAATGTCTACCCACTTGGACTTTCCTTGTGGATTCCAAGATTTTGTTGAATATTTGCCTCTTGTGCATCTGAAATTTTCATCTGCAATGAAACCTGCTAAGGCTTGTGCTTTGATTGCAGTTCACAGTTGAAACTGGATCTCATATTGTCCAAATTCAAGAGCCCATTTGGTCATTCTACCAGATAATTCAAGCTTACATGGGATATTCTTGATTAGGTAATCAGTTTAGATGAAAATCCCATAACCGTGGAAATAGATTCACAGTCTCCTTACTGAATATACCAAAACTAAAGTTTACCCTAGTAAGTATGTCCTCTCTGCAGTTTGTAGGATTCTACTACTGTAGTACACTGGTGCCTATTTTTGGACTTCTTTACGCAGTAAAATTGATCTTATTATGTTTAAATAAACCACCATGTACATATATAGGGTTTCTTCAGAATGGAGTGACACTGTTTGATAACAAGCCTGTGTTAATCCAGAAATGGACAAGGAACACTGACTTGGAAATGCCAAAGAGGGTTCCTGTGTGGTAAAATTACCAAATTTGGATGTAGTATATTGGAGGCCAAAGATCCTGTGCACAATCCTAAGCCCCATAGGCATTCCT
>JAULKK010300232.1:1467-12625 GCA_032355705.1 Rubia peregrina
TCTAGATTGCTCTCATTCAAAACACAAGCACGTCGAACATTATAAAAGCGAAGCCAAAATGAGTAGAAGAGTGCAGATACCTCAAGGAGAAGATGACCGGATTGAGATTTTCGGAGGAGGAGGAGACATTGGTTTTCACATAGTTAGGATTGGAGTCAAGGACGAATACTGAGGCACGCACCTGCTCATTTGAAGTTATGACTTCAATGTTTAAAGGTTATGTTTTCATTAAATCTTGCTCACTGATTAAGTTATATGTGTGGTTGAGATCTGTTCTCACATAAGTGGGTGTTCTCAGTTGATCCCAATTATATATATATATATATATATATATATCAATACACAACATTATTATTATTTGTGGGTTTTACATTCTATCATGGTATCAATTAGGTCTCTCTAAATATTCCTGGATTTTTACCCAAAATTTCCAATTTTTCCGATCTTCGACCGCCACTAATCCGCATTATTTCTTTCGATCGACGTTGCCTCCTACTTGTTGTCAATCACCGATCGGATCCTCAGATGTTTCCACTCCCACATGTCGTCCATGTGCCGCCACTCCACCATTCATGAGTTGTCGTGTTCCAGTCATGCCTAGGTTCGGCGTTGTCTCTTCTGTCTGCTGCTGCTGGTTTTAAATCCACGAACAATAGTTAGATTAGTCATCCACTGCCAATCACAAGCTTGTTATGTGGATGGTGCAATTTGATTTTTCTTTTGTGTTTGTATCGGTTCTTGTTCGTTCATGATGTCATCTTTTCCGCTTCCTTCATTGATTAACTATGAATCTTGATGGTTCCAACTACTCACACTGGCGTACACAGGTTACTTATGTTTTACGTTCTACCAAGTTGTTTGGTTTTGTTGATGGATCTATGCCATGTCTAGATCCACCGAATGATTTAGCCTCTAAGGGATCTTCTGACAAAAATTCTAAAAGTGTTGAATCTACTGTCAAGGCTTCCTCTGTTGCTTACGATGCTTGGACAGTCAGATCAACAAATTCAATCATTTCTTTTTTCATCCCTTGCTCCATCTGCGACGTCGGCAGTCAATGGTATGATGACTGTTGCTCATGTATGAGATGTTTTGGGTGTTAAATATCATAACACTTTTTGTTCTCGTCGTCTTCATCTTCGTGATTGCATATACAACATTCGTCAGGATGATCAATCTGTTCAGGACTATTACTCTCGTTTTAAGGCTATTCTTGATGAATTGTGTGTTATGGGTGACACTCTTTCCAGCGATGATATTGTTTTGTTATTCTGTCGTGGCATGAATGACATGTTTTCTCAGTTTTCATCAGCTTAGATGATTATGTCTTTGTTTGGCGGAGCTATGCTTATAAGCAAAACTGGCTTATTTTGAAAGCATGGGGAGACCAGCTTATACTTTTCCCCCAAAAATAGCTTTTGCTTTCAAAATAATATGTTTTAGAACTATACCAAACACTAAAAGGTGTTTTTCTTATAAACAAGGCAACTTATAAGCTCTGCCAAACAAAGCCTATTAATCATCCACTAAAGTTGTTTACTATTTGGGTGATGCTGAAACTCTAGAGTATTCTCTCAAAGCTCACTCGAATTCTGCTTATGGCTCAGTCTCTGCTGCCTTTTCTGCCTCTCGGCAAGGTGGTCGAGGCCTCAGTTGTGGAAAGAGCCCCGGTTGATCACCAGTTCCAGGCGGCAGTGACCGAGCTGTGCAGGTGGCCGTGGTAGTGGTATTTATGTGTGCCAGTGGTGTTACCGTCTCGGTTATCTTGTTGAATATTACTACAAGATTTCTCACATATCTCGCGATGACATTGCAAATACCGCAAATACAGCTCAGCTACAATACTTTCAGCAATACAACGATTCTTCTTATTTGTACATGTACTCTGGAGCTACCAATTACATGACTGCTTCTGCATCCAACTTAGCTAGTGTCGCTCCTTATAAAGGTAATCGTCGGGTTTATTTTGGCAATGGTTCTTCTTTGCATATTTCCCACACTGGAAAATCCCAGATTTTTTATTCTCTTACTTTACCTGATATCTTAGTAGTTCCGAATATTACCAATATTTTATTATCTATCGCCAAGTTGACCTAGGATCTGAATGGTGTTGTTTGTTTGATGAATATTCTTTTACTATCCAAAACATGGTTACCAAGGAGCTCGTGAACCGAGGACACGGTGAGAGGGGTCTCTACATTTTATATTATAATGGTGTTGCTTTAGTTTCTTTTGCCAATTTAGCTAAATCCAAGGCCTCATTTGAGATATGACATAGTCATTTAGGACATGTTCCTTTTTCTATTATTTCATCATTAAGTAGAACTGGTAGTTTATCTGTTACTAGTTTGCTGCCTAAACCTCGTTTATGTTCTTCTTGTGAGATGACTAAAGGTAAGCGTCTTTCTTTTAGTGATAATTTAAAATGTGCACCACACATACTTGATTTAGTTCACTGTGACCTTTGGGAACCCTCACCTATTGTTTCTCACACTGGGTACCATTATTATGTCCTTTTTGTTGATGATTTTTCTTGGTTTACATGGTTATATCCTCTACGAAGAAAGTCTAATTTTGTAAATGCTTGTAAGCATTTTGAGGCTTTTGTTGAGAACAAGTTTTCTACCACCATTAAGGTATCTCTGAGTGATTGTGGATCTGATTTTCTGAATCATCGCATGCGATCTCATTTTGCGTCTAAGGGTATTCATCACCAGCTTTCTTGTCCTTACACTCTAGAGCAAAATGGTCGCATAGAGAGGAGGCATCGTCATATTAATGAGACAAGTATGTCGATGCTCTTTCATTCTGGTCTTCATCATTCTTTTAGGTATGATTCTTTTTCCACAGTAGTCTACATCATCAACAGACTGCCTACTCCAAATTTATCTGGTCAGTCTCCGCTCTCTGTTATTTTTGGTACCTCTCCTGAATTCTCTAACTTTCATCCATTTGGATGTCAATTTGATGCAAATGCCATTACTACCACCATAGATGATGACATGCCAAATCTTGATCATACATTCAAAGGATATGTTCGGGATCCTTTAAGTGACATGGCAGGTCTTATGACTAGTGCAAGAATGAAGCTTAAAGATGCAGCTTTGAATTATTTGATTGATTAACTTCATGGTGAAGAATTAATAGTAAATCAACATTGAAAAAGTCTTGGATTAATTATTCAAGAGTGTCGAGGAATTGAAGACATCGTGAAGAATAATATACTCTTTTTTCCCACCAGGGTTTTAATGCGGTAGTATGATCGATATAAATTATTGTAAATTATTTCATTTGAAATTTAGTCATTAAACTCGTCCATGTGGGCTTTGAAGAGTTTAATTTTGGCTATTAGTCTAATTAAGGTTTACAATATTCAGTTTTGATCTGGTTAGAATTAGATTTCGTAAGGTTAGATAAGACAATATTTATTCAAGACTTAGCAGGAATAAATTCGGCCATATTCAAATTATTTTAGGCATTCTAGTTAGATGTGGTTTTTGCTTCATAAACCCACCATAATTATTTTCAATTTCTAACAAGAATTACCAAATCCCAAGTTGTTTCTTCTTGTAGAGGCCGAACCTTTACCCTATAAATAGGGGAGGCTATTCACGATTTTATTCACCATTTTTCTACATCATATATTTAGATTTTAGAGTTTTACTCAATTGCTTGCGAGCATTTTCATTGTTGCTTAATCCTACGGGCTAGTTAAGTATCAATACCCTTCAATTTGCAAGCTAATCCTGCAGTCTAGTTAGTGAGCAAATTGTGCAGCTGTTGTTGAGGTTGGGCCAGATTTCCTTAGTGACAATCAGGAAATTATCAAAATTCCGCAATACAGAGTGTTCGCAAGGAGATTCATATCAGTTGGTATCAAAGCAAAGCAAAAGATCCTTGGCCAAAAATATTCATCAAGGGTTTCGAATTTTGCATTATTTATTTTTGGATTTTATATCAATTCATAAACTCTTTCGTGTCATATTTTAACTGTGTTTGTTTGATGTTTCTTAATAGGAGGATCGAATCTATCGTCGAAGGAATTCAAAGGGTCAGAGAGTTAGAATATTTTGGTTTTACTATCCGCCTTCACCTTTATCAATCGAGCTAGGAGGACATCGAAGGGTACGAGCGTTAACAAGTATTATCCGCCTTCACCTCCCGGTCAGTTTCGTAGTTTTAGGTAGCTTATACAGTTTATGTTCTTGCGATATTTTTCCACTCTTCTGAAAATTATTGCTTTCTCATAATCCTATTTATTTTCTATATCGTTCTTTGATTCCATGATCTTGAATTTATTATTGAATTCTTGATTACACCTTATACAAAAAAGAGAGTCTTTGTGTCCTATTCCAGATAAAGTGTCATATTCTTGATCCTTGTGATCTTGAATAGCTCGAAATTCAGATCTTGAATTGGGGTTGGAAAAGTTGAATAGAAAAAGGGAAAAAAGATGGAAAAAGGGGAAAAGATGAAGGAAAAGGGGAAAACATGAAGGAAAAGGGAAATCCTATTTAGAAAAGGAAAAGAAAATCAAAACCTTTTCGGATTAGGAAATTGAGGGTAATTTTCGATTTGGGCAGCCTTACGGTGAAGAAAATCCAATTTCTACAAGGATGTGGGGGTTTGGGTAGTTAATCCTAATTACTTGGGGAAGAGGTAATTTAATTTTCGGAACTCTTTTGTGGCCTATTTAAAACGTTCTTCTTTTGATCATAACTCATTCGATATAGCTCCGATTCAAGCCATTCAAATTGCATTTTGTTCCTTACTCTCCTAAGAATATGGAATTATAATTCGTAAAGCCCAATTTTAATTTTATCGATTTCTAAAATCTAATGCTGTACTCGTTCAGATTTTTGCATTGAAACTTCTATAAATTTATTGATTGCTCTTGTTCTAACCTTCGCCTTGTGAGTTTTGAGTGTTATACACTTGGTGAGTGACCTTAATAAACAAAGGGGAAGGGGGACATTTTTCTACTAATCGATTTGTTTTTCTTAGTAGGTTCAGTAAAGATGGCGGAAGATAATTCTTTCATCCCACATTTTGTTGGCAAACCCAACAACTTACCATTGACGAAAACTTCCAATGGTAGACGGGTACATGAGGATCCTCCAGATAGTTGGGAACAACAACGGTTCAAACCAAATGAACCTCTAGATCTAGATCGGTTTGCTGTTGCAATAAATGCGCTCATGAAGTGCAACGATTGGCAAGGAAAGTCGAAAGAATGGACAAACTGTCACCTCCATCATCTTCCAAGAAGGATGATCTTAATTATATGGTGCACAGTTTTCGTAGTTAAGCTTGTTCGGAGGAAT
Organism: Rubia peregrina; assembly: GCA_032355705.1. Lineage (NCBI taxonomy): Eukaryota > Viridiplantae > Streptophyta > Magnoliopsida > Gentianales > Rubiaceae > Rubia > Rubia peregrina. The sequence continues at coordinate 6,792 of JAULKK010300232.1, forward strand.
AATCTGATCATGATTCGGAAAGACGATCGCACTGAGGGTCTTCTAGAAAGCATCGCCACAACAAACGCCATTCTCAAAATATGCTAAACTTGGATTCAAGTGAGAGTTTAGATTCAGCTTGAGATATTAAGGGATTAAAATATGACATCCCTAGATTTGATGGTCAACATAATCCGGCGAAATATCTTGATTGGGAGCAACAGATTGAAAATCTGTTTGATCTCAACAATTATCGGGAGAAAGAATAGGTGAAAGTGGTGTAGTATTCCTTTACACATTATGTGGTAGAGTGGTGGAAAAATTTGAAGGAATCGAGATTATATTTCAAAATCGAGATATATGTCGAAAATAAGATACATCTTTGTTTATTTTTTCACAGGGTGCCTCTTTCCTTTATTTGTTGGTTTATGTTGAGGAGATTATTCTTACCAGAAATGATGGTTTTCTCATTCACAAGTTTATTGATCGAGTTAATTAGGAATTCAAGATTGCCGATCTTGGCACTGTGTAGTATTTCTTAGGTTTGGAGGTTGTTCATACTTTGGGCGGCGTATTCCATATTCAGACTGGATACGCCAAGGACATTTTATTTCACACTGGGATGCAATATTCCGTGCTCGTGCCATTCCATTTGTGGAATTTTCACAGCTGGTTAGCTCTTCTTGTAAGCCACTTGGAAGTCCCACACTTTTATCGGTCTCTGGTTGGTGCAATTCTATATTTGTCGATTACACCTCCCAACTTATCTTACCCAGTCAATACAGCCAGTCTGTTCATACAGGCTCTCAGTAATGACCTTTTCCAAGCCATTACTCTAATTTTACGGCACGTGCGTGGTACTTTTCACTATGGACTTCAGTTTCACGCAAATTTGTCTTCTTTACTAGTGCTTGGTTATTCTGATGTTGACTGGGCTCGTTACATTGAAACTCGTAGGTCTACATACGGTCATGTCATTTTTCTTGGTGGAAACCTGGTATCTTGTAGTGCTAAGAAGGAAACTACAGTTTTACATTCTAGTTTAGAATCAGAATGTCGTGCTATGGTTAACCGTGCAGCAGAACTAGCTTGGTTGATGAATCTTCTTCAGGATTTACGTGTATCGACTCGTGCGCCTCTTGTTTTGCTGTGTCATAATAATAGTGCTCTCTTTCTTGCTCAAAATCAGGTTTCGCACAAGAGAGCCAAGCACATTGATATTGATTATCATATTGTGTGTGAGATGGTTTCTTCTGGCAAGCTTAACGTTGCTCATGTGTCTACAAACTTGCAACTTACTGACATTTTTACAAAGGGGTTACCCCATCCTCAGTTTGAGTTCCTTACGTTTCAAGCTTTTTGTTGCGAACAGTTCTACGCTTCACTTGAGGAGGGGGGAGGGGTAATAGAGATATAATTGATTTAGAATCAGGATAAGAAATGAATACCATTTCTGATTGGTTTTGCATATATCATGTTCCATATTTGTTTCTACCTTGTATACTATTATTTGTGGGTTTTACATTCTATCACTCTCCCTACTTTCCTTTCTTTTTTTCCTTTATTATTTTTAGTTAGTAAATCTGGGTTTGGCTAGTTGCGCATGATCCACCTTGTATGCAATCATGGAATTTATTCCATGCAACCATACAAGCTAAACATAATATACAATCATAAAATTACTAAAATATATAAATGCGTGTGTATTTGGTAAATAATATTCGTACTAATATTATAAAATTATATTACTCCCTCCGTCCAGGGCAATCCGCAGAGAGAAAAAATCTCTCTTAAAATTTAACCCATGTGAAAAAACCATATTGCCCTATTCTTTAACCACCATTCTTCCTCTGTCTGCACCTCCCGCCTCCGCCTCCGACTCCCTCCTCCCGTCTCCAACTTTCTCCCGCTGCCGTCTCAGCCTTCCCCTCTACGACTCCCTCCCGCCGCCATCTCCTCTACGCTCCCCCCCGCCTTCCCCTCTCTCTGTGTTCTCCTATCTCAAAACAATTCTCAGATCCGTCTTCCCCTCTCTCCATCTTCCCCTCCGCCGCCTCCCTTTTTGCTACCTCCCACCTTCGCCGCTCTGCCTCTCTCGATTTCATAACTGAAACCCTAGTGCCTTTCCACCTGCTGCCTTCTCCTCCACCTCCTCCAATCAGGTTTTCCACCAACTGGGTTCTCCGCCAATCAGGTTCGCTGACTCTGCCAATCACATTTCCTTCTGCCTCCGCCAATCACCCACCGCCATGTCCAATTGGGTTGCAGTGAAAAAGTTTGCCGCCTCCTGCATCCCACCTCTCTGATAATTGCCACCGTGTTCAGAGGGTTAAAGGAGGGTTGCGGTGGGGTTAAAGGAGTTTGGGTTGCGCAAAGGAAGGTAAGTTTGGAGGCGGCTGAGAAGATTGAGATGTGGTGGAGAGGATTTGAGTGGTGGAGAAATGAAAAGTTCGAGGAGGTGGAGAGGATTTGAGCGGCTAAGGTTTGGGCATTCCGTAAGGAAGGGAGAACAGCTTGGGGAAAAAGAAAGAACTGGTGGGCGAGCGGGTGGGCGGGGTAGAGTTTAGGTGTAAAATTTATTTGATTAAGGGTAAGTAAGTCTTTTGCTAGGTTAGTGTTTTCTTAAAATAGAAAGTGTGCAGATTTGCCTGGAACATTTAAAAAAGGAAATTTTACAGATTTCACTCAAACGAATGAAGGGTATTACATTACGAGAAGAGATTCGTCATGAATTGATACATCTAAATGTGTTTCACAAACATCGCGCATTGCGGTGGGCATACCGCTAGTACATAAAAGGTATTATTAATCAGTTGGTAAGAATATATATTCATTAACAGTGAAGTTGATCATGTGAGCAGGTATGTACCAAATCCTTAGAGAATAATACTCCTAAGGCGCATGTTTTATGTGTTAAAGCTAAAGCTAGGTCACCGGTTTACACCAGTCCCACTAAAACGAAAGGATTTGGGTTTGGACAACCAACCAAGATTTGTTTTCGGCATGACCATATTCCCGGAACGAACTTGTGTTTTTGATCGCTCTAATGCGTGGCATAAAGTTGGTGATTGTACGAAAGTACAACTAGTAACATTTTTTGTGTAGCTGAACTAGTGACATTTAATAATGAACCATTAACATAACTTTCTCTTGTACGGAAAGATTTTATTGGAGGTTTAGTGTCCAGTTTTATAATGTGTTATACATTTCGCACGGTATATATAATTATAAAAATGATTGAAGTGTATATTTTTTTAATAAATACAAGGAAAGTGATTTCTTCTCCATATGGCATCATATGCTTACTTTCTTGAATTTAGGTAAATTAAATGAGTAGATGAAATAAATTTAGAAAATAAAAGGTTGAATGAGTCACTACTACAAATTAGAGGTATCGTAACAATGATAAGACTAATGAATTTACTGAGATTACACTGTAATTGAACCAATGCACTGTAATTCAAAATGCCACGAATACATGACAAAGCTGTCCTTCTCTAATTGCATGACCAGTAACATTAGTAAAATGTGGTTAATGTGGAAATATAGCTCTGTAGTATCTCTGATTTCAGATCATGAACAATTCCTTTTTGTTAGGATTCATAGTCCACAGCTAAATATTGCAATGGATGCAATTTTTATCTATGGACTTAGAACCAGACTGGGAAGGAAAAATTTGTGGGCTGAACTCTTGTCTTTAACACTTCCAATGCTTTTTTATTGGAGATTTTAATGTTATATGCTTCATTTCTGAGTATAGGGGTCCATCTTCACCTACATCAGGTAGTAGAAATGATTTTAATCGATTTATAAATGCCAAGGAACTAAAAGAGATTAATACGGTTGGAAATTTATTAACCTGGACGAACTGCAGATTAAGAAATCCAATATCCAAGAGTTTGGATAGAGTGATGTGCACATAATCCTAGATTAGTACTTATCCTTCTCCTTCTATACAAACTTTAAATAGGGCTACATATGATCAATGCCTCTTCTTCTGCAAGTAGGATTTAATTTTCAAAACAATCCTAGACCCTTTAGATTCATAAATGCCCGGTTTCGCAAGTTTGGTTTTATGGATCTAATTGGGCAGAATTAGACTCAATACCTGCCAGAAAAGGAAATGTTAGGATTATACTTAAAACTAATCGGGCTTAAGAAGGTTTTAAAAGTGTGGAATAGAAATGTTTTTGGAAATGAAGATGACAATGTTACAGTGCAGAGAAGACCCTGGCTGATAAGGAAATAAACCATGAGAATTCTAGAAGTACAACCTCTCAAATTGATCTTAATAAGGCTAGGGCAGAATTGCTAAAAGCTTTAACTGAAAAGAGAAAATTCTGGAAACATAAATCTAAGGTTAACTGGCTCCAAAAGGGAGATGACAATACAGCCTTCTTTCATAAGACTTTCAAGGAAAAGAGGTTTAGAATTCAGATCACTAATATTAAAAATGCTTCTGGAAATTGGATTGATGACATTGGTTTAATAGAGAAAGAGGCAGTGGATCATTTTTCTTCACTGCTGACTGAGGAAGTAACTGATACTGATTTCAAAAGTCATTTTATGTCACAAATTACATGCCTCATTTCTGATGATGATAATTTTCAACTCACTATAATGGTTTATCAACAAGAATTTAAAAAGGTGATTTTTAGTCTAAATAAAAACAGCAGTCCAAGTCTGGATGGCTTCACATCCAAATTTTTCATGAAAGCTTGGGAAATCATAGCTTCTAATATCATTTCAGGTGCAAATGATTTTCTTACAGGTAACAAAATCCCAAAAGGGATTAGTAGCTCCTGGATAACTCTAATTCCTAAAAAACATAAACCAACCACTTTTGATGATTATAGGCCTATTTCTTTATCGAATGTAACAAATAGGATTTTCTCTAAGGTACTGAATGAGAGATTACAATCTCTTATGGATAAACTAATCTCCCTGCATCAATTTGCTTTCATGAAAGGAAGAGATATTGCTGATAATGTAATTTTCATGCATACAAACATAAATAACCAAATTTTATAATAAAATTGGATCTCACTATGGCTTATGATAGAGTTAATTGGTCTTTCATGAATTCTATTTTACTAAGTTCTGGTTTCCATGCTTCTTTTTCTGCTATCATTATGAACAACATCTCTCAAGCTGGATTTTTTTAGTTTTGGTAAATGGTAAACCGTGTGGTTTTCTCAAACCAACAAGAGGTATCAAACAAGGTGACCCTCACTCTCCCTTCCCTTTCAATTTATTTTGTGAATCTCTCGCAAGAAGTTTGGCATTTGTGTTTCAAAATAAGAAGATTTCACACTTCCATTTGACATACAATACTTTTAAGGTCTCACACCTTAGTTATACGGATGATACGGTCATTTTCGTCAAAGCTACTGATATGAGTCTTGTTAGAATGAACGCATTCCTACAGGTTTTTGAAGAATCTCCAGGACAGAAAATTAACTGCAGAAAATCAGATTTCTTTATCAGTAAGCATGCTAGAATCCAGAAAATAACTCAGGTTAGGCAATCCCTTGGGATGAATCATGGTACAATGCCTTTTAAGTATCTTGGATGACCTATTTTTAGAGGGAGAGTTAAAAACTCTCATTTTAGACCACTTTTGGAAATGATTGAGGCTAGGCTAACAAACTGGAAGAATAAATGGCTTTCTATGGGGGGGGGGGGAATGATCCTAATTAAGAGATGTATCTATGCATTGCCACATCATGTGTGGAATGTCCTTAAACCAACTAAACATGTGGTCAAACAGATTGAAACGAAAATGGCTAACTTTTTTGGGAGGGAAAATGTTATCGACTTCAAAAAACATTGGAAGAAATATGGTTCCCTATGTT
>JAULKK010300241.1:0-12625 GCA_032355705.1 Rubia peregrina
ATATTTATCCTAAGGTAGAACTAAAAGGTAAATTTTTTAATGTTTGTTCTAGGTTAAACCTAATAAATATTTTTATTTGGTTAAATGGCTAGACATTTGGTAGAATGCTTGTAGTTGTTATCAAATCTATGGTTCTTTGTGTATGATACCATTAATGAAATACTTTTAGGCGTTGTTTTTCTAAAGTTATCGTTAATGAGGTTTGCAAATAGTCGTTGATCACTTTTGTGAATTACTCTTAAGAAGAAAGGAATGTGTATCTTCGAAATGGAAGTGATAACCTTCACCATAGGTAATCAATGTGGTTGATTGAGTGGTTGTTTCTGTGATCGATTAGAGGTTTTGAAATGAGAATCATCTACCCCTAAGACTTTCTTAATTGTGATTTAATCATCTTTTGTTAGTTTGTTGCATGATTAGTATAATTATTTTCATTTCTAGTTATCTTGTCTTTATTTTCATAACTTAGAAAAACCAACCAAAAACCTCCTCTCTAATTTATTGTTATATATATATATATAACTATATGTCTATGCTTATAACCATCTTATATTCATGATGCTAAATCTTTTGTTTTAAGTGGATGACTCGGATTCACCACTATCTACTTAATTTTTAATTCAACAGTTGGCATTTTGATTTCGAAAATCACTCTTTTTAGTTATCTACTCCCTCTGGTTTCCTAACATTGGCTTCTTTTCCTTATTTGGTTGATTTTTTAACAATGACTCCTTTCCCTTTTGGCAAAGTTTATGTTATTTTCATCCACTCTATTTACTTTACTCTTCCAATACAATCTCCAACACTCAATTTACTTTTCTTAAACATTGTGTCTTTTTTTTTTGGAGCCAATGTTAAGAAGTCAAAGGGAGTATGAGAAGTACTTGTATGTGGTGGTCCCAAAAACAGGAATAACTTGATGTTCTGATATCAATCTATTGATTTGCCACACAAATTCTGACAACAATTTGGTTGTCAAATGTTAGTTTGCCAATAATACTGATTCTTGTTTTGAAATAAAAAATACGTTTCTTAATGCCATAATACTTAACACCAACTATTCCGATTTGACAAGCGAAACATGAACTGGACTATAAATATATATGATTCATTTCCCAATATCACAACATCCAACCGTCCGTGGTTATTCCAGCTTGAATTCCGATATCGAAGTTGTTTGTAACGTGTCACCAGACTTCAAGTAACGAGATTATTCTGGATTCCGTTACAAAATTGAAAGTCACTAGATGACCTTATAAGAATGACTGTTCTAGCAAAAAAAATTTATTTCAGAATTTTAGATCGATCGACATCTTCTGCAAACCTTTTGATCTTGGAAAATTTACACAATGGTTAACAGATAATAACCCACATCGATTTGAATTGAAGTGGTTACTATTTATGCAGTGGTTGTAAAACCACTATCCAACGATGTGCATGATGTGCAACAGTGCAAGGGACGGTGGGCGAATATCATTGTCTAAACACTTATATCACCGCCGTAAACAATCCCTTCCTACACTAGTGATGAGATGTGTTGTGAAAATGCAAAGAGTGTTCTATTTTTCTTATTAAGCTCAGTTTATTGTTGTTGGACCTAGTTATGAATTAAGTTGCTTAAGCAATATTTCAGGATTTTCCTCGAGTAGGCATCTAAAATTGTTTATAATTATTGAATATTGCAGGATTCGACAAAAAAAACATATACAACTAAAATGATGGAAAGTTTATTACAGACTTGCTCTGAGGTATATTACGTTTTATGTCAGATTCATGATTTGTCTCCTTAAGTGAACTTTCATATAACCTTTGTGTAGTACAAGTAGAAAACTACGTGATGCGGGGAATTCCTTCCATACCTCCATAATATCTAGAATCAGCCTACTATCCTGTTCCAGACAATTGACACCTGCAGAATAAGATCCTGTGAAGTCCTTGTGATCTTCCTCCTATACCTAAGTTAGTGACTAAATAATATATGAGTAATCTCTAGAAAAGATGTCATTACCATTTATGTTGCACAGATAATCTATTTATGATTGATGTGTTCTGTAATCTTTGCAGATCATGGGCCATGTTCTTAGTTGACCTTTTCCGACCTATATACGTGTGGCGAATGTCTAAATATTGTATATTTACCATGCTTATGGGAATGTGTCGTTTATATGCGACATTTTTATGTCATTTTATTTCTATCTCACCTTTCTTGTGACACGTATGACATATTATTTTGTGTCTCAATATTATGACATATGATTTTCAACACTTTACCAAAATGTCATAATTAGACGACGCAGTTGTGAATTTATTGCTAATTTACGACATAATTATATCATTTCTTTGATGTGTTGTATGTTTCGTGACATATGTGCAGCGCTTTCAAAATGTCCCAAGATTATGACAATTTATTTATGAAACTTAATTAAAATGTCATAATTAGCATGAATTTTTTTCTTCTAATTCACGGAAGAATTTTATCATTTCTTTGATTTGTTGTAAGTTTTGTGAAATACATGCGGCAATTTCTAAAATGTCCCAAGATTACGACAAGTTATTTATGACTCTTTACAAGTATGTCGCAAATTAGAAGACATAGTCTAAAATTTGTTTGGAAATTGTGGCATAACTGTGTCATGTTTGTATGTTTTTTCTCCCTTGTTACGCATAAGAAATGCTTTCTATATTGTCCCAAAATTATTGAAATACTATTTACGGCATCTCAAAAGAAACAATTAAAAAATTCATAGCAAATATGTGACATAATTGTGATATTTCAGCTTTTTAAATATTTCTATATTCTTTGCATCATTTGGGATTGATGAATTAATTTGAATATAATCAAAATTTTGGCGCAATGCTATTTTTTTATACATTTTCTTTGGGACGTTTATAGTTTATTAATTTGACTAGGAAAATGTGAAATGATTTTTTTTACTATTTCACCTAAAATTTCAAATTGATATCCTCTCTCGCCATAAACTTTTATCTAGACAATATCACCAAAAGATATGTTAATGAAATAATATAAGTAAGTAAAAATTAAATAATTATGAGAGATTAAAAAGTACTTGAAAAAAAATAAAAACTTATAAAATAAATAAAATTTGTTTGGAATATTATAATAAGAAAGATAAGCAATTTTTAAAAGAATGAGAACTTTACAAAACGAGTTGGGTTGAGAGAATTATTTAAGAGTGGTATTAAGCGATTGTAATATATTTACAAATAATATTTAGCTCTGTTATTATGCTTTAGGGTTTAGGAAAAAATAATACCAAAGTTTCAAAGACGGTAGAGAGAATACAAGTCAAAGTTGTTGGAAACCAAACTTTTGGTGATACTATCTTTTCTGATGATTTATCAGATATGTAAACTTGATCCATTAGAATATTATTTATTTGGTATTATTTTTGGAGTCAAGTTAGAGATAATATTGTGCATTATTAATGTTCCTATACACCGATTTAAAAGTATGTTTGGCAATTAAAACGACTAGTTTTAGTCTCCTATTTTAGGACATGATTTGAACGAGTTAAATAAAGATGAACTAGATCTTTAGTCAGGGTTCTTCATTTTTTTCTTCGTTTTCATTGACTTGATATTTGATCAGAAATGTGGATGAAATATTTTTGCATGCATTTCTCTTGTACTGTGATCAGTTTTTCTAGTGGTTAGGTCGGTACTATTAGATAGCCACACAGTGTACTTTATGTAATCATGTCTTTCTTATTGCCACATAGGCCTTTGGTTATACTATAATAATGACCAGTGTCTTTGTGTATTTATCTCTTATAGCCATTGTAGCCCTAGATTTCAAAACCCTCTCATCTTCTAGATTTTCTTTGGATTGCTCGCTATAGGCATGGTGCTGCTATTAGAGAGGTTTTCCATTTTCTCCAATGAACAGTTCTTCGTTTGGTTCGCTGGGCTCGGGATGTTCATATTTTCTTCAGACATCGCATGGCTAGGAGTGTATACCGTAAGCCCCTCTGGCCAATTTCTTAATGCGTATAAATTACTACAAAAAATAACACTTGGTACCTCGACTCTACAGGTATTTTTACCTCGATTTTTAGTCCTAAAAAGACAGAGGTAAATACTGTTGTAGTAAAAATAATATATATATATATATTACTTTTGGCTGAGGTAAATACTAAGGTAAATACTGTTGTAGGTTAAAAAGTACTTTTTACCTCAGTTTTGAACCAACGTTGGCAGGTTTGGTGACCAACGTCGGTTCTGGGAAAAAGGCTGACAATTGGAGTTCATAGCTGGGACATTGTTCCGAACGACATTGACATGAAGAGGAGTGACGTCGATGATAGTAAGAATGCAGACGGGGGGACTGCAATTGCTGTGAGATCACCAATGTCGACATCGCGGATAAATGACATGGATGTCCCCGATAATGGTTTGCAATGTCGCATGCTCCAGGGCACTATCGTCGTGTGCCTACTAACGTGGAAGATGGTTAAATACGATGGCTGGCGTTGAAAAAAGCTACTGGTTTATACGACATCGGTAAGGTTTCCTCGCTTCACCGGTTTGTGCAATGTCGCAGAGTAGTCTTGAAGACATCGGTTCTCGTACAATATTATAACATTTATTATTTGATTACACAAACAATCATTTGTCGATAGCCATTACATATTTCTTAATGTCCCACAACTTGTGAAATTTTTAAATTTCACACAACAATCAATTGTTGTGCAATTAATGCCGGAAAGAATGAGGATGCAGGAAACAAACAAAACTAGCTAGAACATATATTAAAAATACATGTTAGAATATATTAAAATACAAGAGGTTGTTATGAAATTGAAACATTAATTGTATTGAACCTATATTATCTACGCTGCACGCTGAAAGTCCATCGATAATTCTCTTTCACATATTACAACAAATACACATGAAACAAAATTTATGTTAGAATTGGGCTGTCCCCAAGTGATGTAAACATAATATAGTCATATGCGGATGACATTAATCTCAACATGGAAAAAGTACCTGGCCTACTTTAAAGCAACATCGTATGCAGTAGAGATCGAAGTCGCAAAGTTCGACTAAAGAATGACGTCGAACATTCATAGATATGTCAATCATTTGCGACATCGATTATCATCCGGTCCCATATTGTATGGGAAAAATATCATTGACCCACGTTGCACATTGAACCTGTGTTCATACGAAGACGAGATTATTTTCCACAATCAACCTTAATCTAAGCATTTTTTATCACACCTCATAAACATTGCATTATCTTAAAAACATGAACAATATACACTATATAATATGTTATACAATTATCATACTTAATGAAAATATTCAATCATTGATCAATGGAAAAAAATATAGAAGGTATATGATAATAAAGATGGGAAATGAACATGGAATGGATGTAAAACTATGTCAATTAATTTTAACCCAGGGATGCTCCATCCTCGAAAGCTTGTTGATGTTTTGGAGAAGCAACTTGATTGAGTTATTTAATGGTTGTATTGTTGTGAATGGAAAGGATGGTGTGGAGTTGGGTTTGGAGGAAGAGTGTTGGTGATGGGAAATGTTTATTGTTCTTGAATGTTATTGACATGAAAAATGGATGGGGGGATTTTAGGTTCAAACTTTTGGATCAAATTTTTGGTTCGAGCTGATTTTTTTAATGAAACGACGTCGCAAAGAGGTCACTTGTGGATTCATATTTTACGACACATTTGAAATGTCGAACATAAGGGTTACAGTATAATTTTTGAAAAGTGTAGTAAAATACTCACAGTTAAGATTCTGGCCCCAGACAATGACCCGTTTATGCTCAAATCATAATAGCATTGTTCTGAAAATGTGAATAACAATTTGTTATCTCCAGTTTTACATTTCAAGTTTCCCCAATTGGTTGGACGGAGCTAAGTGCAAAATTATAAAAGTACAATGGTAGTCCCATACCCGATTATGATCATCCCGAAAAGAAACTTTGACATCTGAATTTGTACTTATACTAACCGAGGGTAATAAAGCAACTGGTCTTATTCCACATATACCTCCACAAGTTCTTTTGAATGATGCCTTGTATACTTGTATGTAATCATCTATAATATATTCTAGGCCATGTACTATCTCTTTAAAATATTTGATGGAAGAAATTCTATTATCATTTTATTCCTTAAAAAGCCAAGAATAAGAAATTTTATGTGATTCTATGTGGTGGACATTATCGTTCTCATAATGCTTATTGAAAGGGTATTAATGGAATAGTAACAAAAATGACGGACGATTACCCCGGTCTATCCGTCCATGACCAAATCGGAACATTGTGGTCCTGACTTGGTGAATCAAATAAGCGTATCCCCAATTTTGCATTTCAAGTTCTCCCACTTTGTTGGAGGGACCCAATTGCGAAATTATAAAAGTACAACAATCTCAAACCCGATTACGATCGGCCTGAAAAGAAAATTTGACATCCAAAGTTGAACTTATACTAACTAAGGGTAATAAAGAAACTGGTCTTATTCCACATATTGTTCCACAAGTTCTTTTGAATGACCCCTTTTATACTTGTAAGTAATCATCTACAATTTACTCTAGGCCACATACTAGCACTATAAATAATTTGATGGAAAAAAATTCTGTTATCTTTTTATTTATTAAAAAACCAAGAACATGAAATTTCATTCAATTCTATTTGGTGGTTCCCATCGAACTGGACATCAATAACGTGCACCGGTTGTGTTAAAATCGATTCTCAATGAACTGGACATCAATAAAGTTCATGGACATTTAAAAATTGAATTAGTAGTATCTAATATACTATTAACGGTTATTAAGGTCAATTATCTTTGTTTTCATCAAATGTGGTCCGGTTGCTATTCTAGTGGGCTGAAATGGTAAGGACCACTTTAATGCTAGACGACGTCGATAATATATCGGTAAAATATTGCTAAACACGATAGACATGCGACGTCGCACATGTAGTTAGTCAAACACAGGCTTGTGGGCTAAAATGGTGAGACCCACAATTAGATTAGCTGACATCACTCAAACGTTGGTGCCATATCGGTTAGGTCGACTGATATGTTACGTTGCACCATTCGAGATGGAATTCACAATGATTCGTAACGAATGTATACATGGAGCCCACCTCATACATCACTTGAAACATTCAATTTTCCCTCGAATTTCAACAGTCCCCAACCCATTTTCTAGAAGCTATGGTTTCTAGACTCTTTAGATTACTTTCATTTATGAATTTTTCATTAAATTTGATATGTATATGGTGTATCGATGTGTTTTTCATTTTTTGTATTGAAATTCCGATGGATTATTGCTCTAGGTTGTAGGAATTTTTGTTTTATGTTCTCACCTTTCAACCAACCTTATTTTATTGTTTATAATCTTTGTTTACTCCAGTTTTCTGCTGTTGAGAATGCATCTGTTTGCTTTGGATGCATTATAGTTGGTTCTTCAATCCTCCTTCATTTGGAGCGATCGTTTAGTGACGTCGCTCATTGTTTTTTTTTGCTAACATTATATAAATACGGCGTCACACCGTTCTCGTTTAACTAATCAATTTTACCGAATGGTTAGCAATGTTGCTTTGACATGTCGACTTTCACATTACCTTAACGGGACGTGTCAGTGACGTTGCTCATACATGTTGGCAAAGACATATTTTGGACCGACACTTAAGTGCGACGCCTTGCCGACAAAAAAGATTAATTAAACCAATTTATATCGAATGTGTCTTTCTTTCGCAATATTTATCATCCTTGAAAATATAAACATTAGGAATAATGGCTAACAATGCTGGTTCAAGTAGCCATGCCCTGATTGAGGTGAGTGATTTTAGTTTAGATTTAAATTTCTTTTATTTTATTTTCTAAATATATTATTAACAATGTCACTGACCAATGCAGATCCTAAATGATTTGGATGAGGATCGTCATCCGCAGACCATATTCGGGGATGTCATTCCATACTTTGTCCACAATCTTACCCAGACAAATTTTGGTTCAATTCCAATTTTGCTATGTCCTCTCTGTTACACTTGTATTTTATTTTCAAATTTTTTATAAGTTACTTTCATACTTACTAAATATAGTTTTCTATTTATAAATCAGTACGTCCTAGACCATATTTTGGATCTCCTACCATTGTACAAGTTGTCCGTTGTGCTTTGGGGGCAAAGGAAGGGAGTATGACATGCACTACTAGGGGAACAGGAGGTTCAAGACCCTTACCCCGAAGGGGTTGAGCAAGTTTCTTGATGAAGATGAACTTCAGGTTGGGGACACGCTATACTTCAAGGTGCGAAATGGTGCTGAACCTTTTGTTTTTCATGTCATCGTTCTTCCCCGCAGATTTTAGTTATACTGACTTTTGAACATTTGTTTGAAACAAATTTATTCAAATTTGGAACAAAATTCATTTTTATGTAATTATATTTAATCTACAATATATTTCTTAAATTTATTCTAATGTTATTGAATCTGTAATATATAACCCAACATATGACCAATGACTAGTGAACAATTCAGAGTGACCTTGAACTCCGTCTCCCTCTTGCATTTTAGAGAACAGTAATTAAAATATACACCGTATGCAAAGTAACATGAAACAATAATAATATATTGAACAGTGCATCAAGGATCCGGAAATTCATATTGTCATAAGAAGGAGAGGGAGGTCAAGGTCACTCTAAACATATCCAAGATTTATGTGTAATGAATAATTTATTTCAATCATAATGAAACTGTCAAATATTTGCACCGACTGTAATTATTTTTTAATAAATTTGAATTGTTGACGGTCAAGCTTGTGGGATAAAATTGTGAGACCCATACGGTCGTGCAGCATCGGTGATGTTTTGTTTCCGTCTCGCCTTGATCAACATAGGTGCGATGTCGCACCAACCGAGGCGGACATCACAAGGGTAAAAAATGACACCTTACAAAAAAATATAAATAGGAGGTCTCTCACAATAAGTTCAAGCTTTTATTCATAAGTTTCCCACAAAATCCAACAGTTTCCTACCATCTCTTCTCTTCTCTCTTCTCAAAGGTTTTGTTTCCCTACTCTTCAAACACCTACATTTAATTATTTTTTTACTTTACATTGTTTGATCTATGGTGTGTGAATGTGTTGTGTATTTTGGTATTTTAGTTCTTACTCAAATATGTTAGATTGTGAAGTTTCCTTAATTGTATACATAGGTATGGTTTTGGATGTTTTTCAATAAATGTTTGGAGTTAAAGTATCCTTTTTTCTGAGTTTATGTGTTTTTCCCGTAGCTACCTTAGTTGTGTGCAATGTCAACACCATGTCAGTAGCCTGTTGGTAATTACAAACTCTTTTCGACGTCATACATTCATATGTCAAGGAATAAGTACAAGACGTCGCACCTAGTTTGATTTGGCCATTGGTGTTACCAATTTGTTAACGTCGTCGCATACAGGCATTTCACTACACTATAAAATTTTATGTCACCTCTAAATCGGTCCATTGGTCCATCTAGTCAACAATGTAGCGACATCGTGGTTAGACGTCGTCCACGAAACTGATTAGGACCAACATGTATCTGCGATGTAAGGTCGACGTCGCACCTTTCATTTTCGGGAACAATTTACCCTTAACATTTTCTTCTGTTATCCAAGACCAGTGACTGGGGAAGGATCCTAAAGCAGCCCCTTCTTCCAAGTATTTTAGCATTTTACATAGATATTTACAAATACACTTTCACACATTACCAAAATTAATATTTCTTAGTTTTCATGCAGTTCTCCGCACAATGGAACAATCCAGAGCCTCTTGTGTTCGACCTTAAACATTATGAAATGGCTGCTAATAGCCCAATGTTCCACAGCACTTTGAAGTAGCAGAACTTTGGGAAAAATCAAACTTTGGTAAGGCATTTTAAATAAATGCTTCACTTTTGTTATTGCATATATATAGTTATATATTTCTAATCAATTTTTTTAGAATTAGTGCATCATGCGGGAGATTGTATTACTCCTGCAGACTGAGAAAACCCCCATTCTACTGAGATGCAATGGGACAGAGTGGCATATTAACTACTCAAGGGGTTGGGAAGATAAAGGCCCTATCTCGAAAGGGTTTTGGCGACTTCCTTTCTTGAAACCACCTACGCATCGGGGTAAACTTTTTCTTTGAGGTGATAGAAGTTGGGGGACCAATCGTCTTCAACATCATCATAATCCGAGCTGACTGGGTTTACTGTAAAATCTGTTATATTCAAACTCTAAGCCAATTCTTATTCTAATTTATGTACTATTTGTAACGATATGTTCATGACATTTCATATAATTTAAGTACCTTAATTAAACATTTTATAATTGATTGTTGTGGTTTTTCATTTTAGTCCACCATTTTCAATCGAAACCTAACCGAACTAACCTTCTTAATTTTTTAAGTAATACTTCTTCATTTTTCAAAGTCCATTTTTCTATTTTAACCTCTTTCACATATCAGAGACATTGCTTGTCAGTCGCATAACACGTCAATGGGAACGACATATAATGCGACATCTTATGGCTTTTTGAAACAACATGTGTGACTTCTCACGCAGTTTGGTAACATTATTTACGCTATTTTTAAAACCTTTTACTTCGGTTAATAAATAACCGAAGAAAAAAATATTATTTACCTCCGTTTTGTTAACGGATGTAAAAAATATTATTTACTTAAAAAAATAAAGTGAGGTAAAAGAACTTTTGACCTTGGTTATTTGACCTAAGTAAAAAACCAAGATAAAATGTGCGAAGTAATAGGTCCATTTTCTTGTAATGGAAGCTGTTGTAATTATTTTGAAACGTAGGAAGAGACAAACAATAATGGTAGCATGTTATTGGGCATATTTTTTACGAAGTAATAGAGTGCATCAGAGCATGCATTAACTATTTGGATAAAAAAATTATAATTTTATTTCTATGTTTACCAGGAGGTTGCTTTTAGTGGACTAAAAATATGGTAATTTTTCAATATATAAAGGTTGTTAAGAACTGAACTAATCAGTAGTGTACTAGTCATTAACCATTTGAAAAAAAATTCATCTGGAAATAATATTCTTATGCTAGATGATTTAGATTTACTGAAAAAGTATTATTCTTGCTTATTTTCTTGTGAGATTATGATTCCTCCTACTAAAGAAGTCGTGATGAGGCCCCCGCCTGATATATTTAGTGTATATCCATTCTAGCTATAGTATGGTTTGTCACTCTTTTTATCGGATTATGTGATGAGCATTTTGGAGGCTTATGGTGTTGCTCTTTCTCAGATACATACTAAGAGAGTAGCCATACTAACTGGTTTTGCATTTCTATGTCGTGAAATAGCTATTGATTTCAGTATGTTGTTATTTATTGCTTACTATAATATATGTGAAATAGATGTTGGTGAGTCTATGGTATCTTTCAAGTCAGTTATTGAAAGGGTTGAAATTGTAAATATTTCTCGTGAAGATTATGGAGATTTGGAGGATAAATTCATATGTTTTAGATGTCCTGACCAAAAATCAATGCCAGTATGGAATGAGAACGTGGGCATAGATTAAAAAAATGAAGTGGAAGAAAAAGCCAGATGTCCTAAGGGAACTTCCATCTAATATTGTGGAAATTTGGTGCCCTACTAGTTCCCAATGTATCCTTTTGTTTCGTTTCATAAATTTTTAGGCATATGTGGTTTTATTGAAGTTTCATTTGTCTTGCAGCTGTAAGGTTTTTTTGTCTTAATAAAACCTTTACCTCATGATCAAGATGCAAGCACATCTGTTGTATGTCTTGAACCCAACCACTCAAGTGAGGATCGTGGAAGTACAAACTGTAGGATTGATGTAGAAGAGGAATTTAAGTAGGGGTTTTCTAAGTCAATGAAAATGGAGGACAACGTAACTAAGGCTTCTGGTGGTGAAACAATAATTGATGGCTCTACATGGAAGGTATGCCATTTTTAAATGATTGTTTTTTAATATGAGTCCTATGTTAGATTTATTTTAATGAAGCAAGTTGGGGAAGCATTAACCAAGCTGCTCAACTTCTTGTTCATTGTGTTACAAAATGAAGAAACTGAAGAGGCAATTGGGCTTAATAGATTCACCAAGAGCATATATTGACAATAAGTCAAAATATGAGATATCGCAGGAGAGCAAAAACAAGGGTGGAATTATTATATCATTGCATAAGAAAATTAGGGACCATAAAGAGAGTGGTCTTACTTGTCCAAGCTACCATTACAGGCACTAGGGGTTTTTGCCATATATTTAGTGACGTTATGTTAAATTGGCAGAGGTTGGGCGTTATGGGGTTTTGATCCAAATTCTTGAGAAAAATCCCAAGTTAAAGGTCACCAGTTTGGGTGAGGCGTGAGTTATGAATGAGGCGATGGAAAGATCTAAGGTTATGTTGATGGTGTGTTCCTCCAAATCCTGCAAGTTGGTAAAATTTGGGAAGTCATCGCCGTACCTCTCAAAGGTACTATTTTAAGCCATTTTTGCTCTTAACTAAAACTAAATAGAAAATGGCAAGTCGGGGCCGTCCATAGAAACAAGGGATATTCCTAAGTGTTTGCTCATACAATGCTAAATATTACGCTAGATATATAGATATACATACATATAAAA
>JAULKK010300251.1:0-12625 GCA_032355705.1 Rubia peregrina
CGTGGATAACTTCTATTCGATGGACAATGGATACGAATCCACCGGAAGGGCTCCCAAACATAAGAAGAAGATTTGGATCCAAAAGAGTTTATTAGATTTTCTTATGTCTTACGAATTCTCAAAATTTTTGATGAGAGGTTGACATGCAAGCTCGTGGGTAGTTACCTTCGAATGAATGGTTTGCCAAAAATAATAATCCAAAAGGACGTTGCCTGAGTTGTACCAGACTAAGCAGAAGGCTAGGGAAACTACCGAGGTATTCTACCATAGATATGTGGATGAAATTTTGGAGGTTGTAGAAAGTCGAAACAACCATAGGATCTGCATGTGGAGAATGCCTCACAGCTAGCCGTCCACAAGTTGAACATCGACCTTCGATAAAGCCCGTCAAACAGAATAGGAGAGTATTTGCTCCTAAGAGAGCGGAAGCAATCAAAATGGAGGTGGAGAATCTCTTTAAGGCAGAGTTTATTGAGGAGGTATTTTTTTTATCCAGAATGGCTTGTCAACCCTGCTATGGTTCTGAAGCATGATGACGCTTGACACATGTGCATCGACTTCATACACCTTAAAAAATGTTGATAGCTACCCTTTACCACCAATCAATAAGCTGGTAGAAGCCATAACCGGGTATAAGGTCCTGGCCTTATTTGATGCTCACAAGGGGTATCACCAACTATTGATGGCGGAGGACAATAAGGATAAGACTTCGTTTATAACAGACGTGGGTACTTTTTGTTGCAAGAAAATGTTGTTTGGGCTAAAAAAATGCATGCGCAACTTACTAGCATATGATGGATAAATTTTTTAAGCAGCTGATTGGGAGAAATATGGAGATAAATTTGGATTACATGGTGGTGAAAAGTATAAATTATGAGCAATTTTTGCAGGATTTGAAGGAGACATTTTAGGAACTTCGTTGATCGAATATGAAGTTAAATCCATCTAAGTCTGTGATCGGAGTGGGAGGGTGGAAAGTTTCTGGGCTTCATGGCCTCTGAGAGAGGTATTGATGTCAATCTTGAAAAGTTGAAGCCTTGATAAAGATAAAGAGTCCGCAAACATTGAAGGATGTCCAAACGTTTACTGGATCCCTCACAACCCTAAGTCGATTCCTATCGAAAGGTGCAGAAAAACACTTGCCTTTCTTCGATATATTGAGAAAGGAAAAAAAAGTATGAGTAGACGGACAAATGTAAGGAGGCATTCAAAGCATTGATGGAGCATTTTTGAGTTTTTCCTACGGCGATGAAGTCTGAGAGAGGTGAAGTGTTGTATCTTTACATTTCTGCTTCTCCTTTTACGATTAGTGCAGTTTTGGTGAAGGGGTAAATGAGGCAGAAACATTTGATATACTTTGTGAGTATAGCTTTTCAAGATCCTGAAAGACGGTACGCAGCTCTTGAAAGGTCAATCTTGGCACTTGTTCATACGGCTCGACGGTTACGCCCTGACTTCCAGGGCCACACCATAGTATTGGTCACCAATAATCCTATCAAGTCGGTACTTTTGAAGCCTAATGCGTTGAGAAGAATGATGAAATGGGTTATTGATCTGGGGGAACATGATATCCAAGAAATTAAGGTCAAGGCTATCACAAACTTCATAGTGGAGACTTTGGAACCTATTGAGTTGGGCAAATAAACTCTGAGCAATGAGGTGTGAGAGGTTTATGTTGATAGATCTTCACATTTGGGGGAAGTAGAATAATAGTGTTGCTCACTAGCCCTAATTTCATAGATTACCCTTACGCTTTGCATTTTGATTTCAAGGCAACCAACAATAAAGCTGAGTACGAGACCCTAATCACAGATATTTGTTTGGCTAAGAAACTTAAAGCTGAGAACTTGGAAATATTCAGTGACTCACATATCTTGGTTCAGTAGGTCAAAGGAGAGTACGAAGCTAGAGAACGCAATCAACAACACTATTTGGAGGTGGTAAAACCTTTATTGGGAAACTTTCAAACATATACCTTGACATAGTTACCAAGAAAGAATAACCAAAAGGCAGATGCTTTAAGTAAGCTTGCCTTGTTAGAACTTGGTATCTAGTCCCAAAAATATCTGCTCATGGAAACATTGAGTAAATGCAGTTTCAACAAAAAGAGGTGGTAATGGCTATTGATGAGAAAGAATCTTGGATGACACCCATTATCAACTCTCTTCAAGATGAAACCCTCCTAGAAGGGGTCATCAAAGCCAGAAAGATATGTCCAAAGACTCCGAGGTATGTACTTCGGGATGATGTATTGTATCGACGAGGTCATCTCCAGCTGCTTCTTCATTGTGTTACCCTTATGAAGCTGATTACCTCATCAGAGAGGTTCATGAAGGAGTTTGTGGAAACTATCAGGGGGTTCAATCGGTAGCTTAGAGACTCATTCAAGCTAGATATTATTGGCTCGTGATGTTTGATGATGCTAACAGGTACATCAACTCTCGTCATCAGTGTCAGAGGCATGCATCAATTACCCATATCCCCCAGGAGGGAATGATGAATATACACAGGTCGTGGGCATTTGATAAATAGTGGATTGACCTTGTTGGACCTTTTCCAGAGGCCCCAGGAATGTTTAGATACCTCATTGTTGCTATTGATTATTTCACCAAATGGTTGAGACTGAGCCATTGACAAATATGAAGGAGAACACATGATTGCATTCTGTTGGAAGAACATAATTTGTTGTTTTAGCATCTGTAAGACTATCATAATCGATAATTGGATACAATTTGGTCATAACACTTTCAAAGTTTGGTGTGAGGAATATAAAAGTCAACAAAAGGTGACAGCAGTATACCATCCCCAAGAAAATGGTCAAGTTGAGGTTACTAACCGCACCGTCGTGAATGACATCCGAACAAGGCTTGAAGGAGCTGAGGGGAACTGAATAAATGAATTGTCTAGTGTTTTGTGGGCTTATCAAATAGCCAAATCTTTTGTTACGGAGGAAACCCCCATATAGTTTGGTATATGGCTTGGAAGCCATAATTCTAGCGGAGATCGGAGAGCCAAGTCCAGGGATGATGGTGACTATCGAAGAGGAAACAAATGAAGACAAATGCCGCTTGAACCTCGATTCGGTAGAGGAAAAACGGGAGCTAGCATTCTTCCTTGAAGCCAAGGTAAAGGAGAGGGTTAAGCACTATCATGATCGAAGGGTACATAAAGTTCTGTTTGTCCTAGGAGATCTCGTTATGAGGAAAAATGAGAAGAGTCGGCGAGATCCCGATGGAAATTTAGCTGCAAACTGGGAGGGTCCTTATAAAGTTATCGAAGTGCACCCAATAGGTAGTTATGTGTTGGAAACTGCGGGGAGTGATCGAATCCCCAGAAGATGAAACATTGTTAACCTTCATAAGTATCATCAACTCTAGATGGTTATGCTATTACCTCGATAATAATAAATTCCACAGGGCCCATTTTTTTGGTTTTCTCTTTGTCAATAGTATAGTCAGGGAGTAGCTCACCCAAAATAGCTCTAGGCGATGAATGATGTCTTTCGATTGGGGGGGGTAGTGCACCCAACAAACACCGCTATAAATCGAAGGCCAATCCTCTTGATACTAGACCATGTTATGGATTTGTACACTAAGCACTGCATCCAGATATTTAATTCTTACTTCAGATTCGTACGTCATGCCCTTTGTATGATTGAATAAAGATTTGTATGTCATGCACTACAATTAATTTTTAGTTTGTACGCTAAGCACTGCATATCGAATGGTTATCAACAAAAAATAACCAATTCCCACTTACGTCAAATATGATGAAGTGATGAAGGCACAACTTTGTAAGGTAGGTTAACAAATATCTTTTGAGATAAATAGTAATAGTATATTTTAACAAAATTATACATTACAATACAAGATACAACATGATGCTACAAGATGAATACACCTAGTCAGTCCATTCGATATTTTCAACTTTAATGCATGTGGCTCTTTCAAAGTCATGATTCATTTCACCTTTGAAATAGTCTGAAAGCTGGTTTGAAGGACAGGCACGACCTCTGACGGGACCTTGTGCATTTCCGAGAAAATTCTCAGGTTTGATGTGGGAATAAGTGTTTTGATCATAACTTTCATCTCCTTGAGAAGCCTTGTGAATATCATTTACACCACTGGCACGTCTCTTGGTGTTTGTAGGCTTGCGAGATATTTTTTGCGAGTGCTTCAATGTGGGAGGCGGTATGATGCGTCTAGGATTGCTAATATCTCGTGTGAGTCGACTATGGTCTACCCATTCCATAATGGCATCATGCACCACACAATGAGGAGATTCTCTATCTAATCCTTGCTCTATCATTGCGTTGGCATCACCCCACGAGAACTTTGGGATATCATTGATGAAACCTATAATGAGAACTCTACGAAACAACCCATAAGCATGAAGGATGCTAGGGAAGACTTTGACAGTGGAAGCTTTCTCGAGTACTTCATCCCGAAGCTGAGAATTTTGGCTAACAAGCTCCCCGCACACTTAAACATTGTCATCGATGGTTTTTCATAAATTAGAGATTTTTTTCTTCCAAGCACCAACTTTTCTCTACCATTTCACAAACTTGGGCTTCTAACTTCTTAGCCCATCTCTGATAATAATTGATGTCCGTCCTAAGCGGTAATGCGCGATAAAGTCTAGAAATAGTAAGGCAATGGTACAATGTTGGAAACTCCCTCATTATTTTATGAATGACCTATTGGTGACATATCTCGCGAGGGTTACACTCATCTTCTATGATGTAGAGGGCAATAGCAGTGCGCCATTTGTTCTTATTCTCACGTAGTTTCTTTAGGAGAATCTTAATGATGGGATGGCTATTGTCATGCCAAGATATTTATTCTTCTTTTGTTGTAGCTAACTCCCGATTGAGCTTGTCAACTCATCACATGCCTTAGCCATTTTGAACTTGACCTTTGTCAAATCTTGGCGAGACGTCTCTAATTCCTCCTTTACATTGGAACACTACAATAGACAATGAAGTAAAATTATTATGGTTGAACATAGTAAAAATAGTGGCAAAAAGAGAAGTTCATTAATCATCAGCCCAAAAGCTGAAATACAAATAAGAGAAGGGGGGATTCATACACCAGAGCCTATACTATAAGTAACATTTTCCTCCTCATTGGCATCCTAATCTGAGTGCTCAAATCCTTCAGGTTCTGCAGATGGCTCACCCTCATCCTTCTTCGAAGTTTGTGCCTTTGGGTTGGGTGTCGCAGTAGTTGTGTCTATGGCATTGAGGTCAATTTTTGAAGCTCCTCGGCAGAGAAAAAATTCTTTGATTCCTTGTAAAGTCAAGAAGGCAAAGCTTCAGATTGACTCTTTCCACTTCTCTACCAGCTGAGCATCTATAGAGTTGCCTGTATGCTACTTTAGGAAATGAACTTAATCTTCAGGTAGTGAGGGGGCTACAGTTGCTATCATTTCATTGCAGCATATTCTCTTCGAGATCTTTAGAAGCTCCACAAACAGATGTTGAAACTATTGAGTCTTTACCACCTTAGTGTTATAAGAATCGAGGAGAGAATGTTGGGCTCTAGGACTTCCCTCCTTGGCCAAGCGATCATTTTCATCTTTTAATTTATTAAAACTGTCATCCTTCTTCTTGAGGTCGTTTCTTAGCTTCACATTCTTTGTCTTTATGATAGAAAGGGTTGCATTCGATTCTTCGAGCTCTGCCAAAAGTTTGATTCACTATGTTTCATGCTCTTTGCGTAAAACTTCCCACAGGCTTGGGGCCCTTATGGAGAGAGAAGAAGGAACTCAAAGAGAATTTTACAGAAGATTGGAGAAATGCATAAACCTTGCCATTATTCTAAAAACATTAATATAAAAAAAACTGTTCAGAAAATAGAGGGGAGGGGAGAGAGATAGAGAGAGATACATGTAAATAGTAACTTACGGAAGGGTCCTTGCCCAAATCTCCCAAGAACTCTAGAGACTGGGAGGATAGAGTTGTATCACTGCTCAAGTTCAACAATGTAAATAGGGGAGTAAGAATGATAAGTTTGGAGGAAACTCTTTACTTTTTTGAAGGGTTGGGACCCTCCCCAACTGGAGGCCTCCTTGAGGAGGGTCTGCCTCAACATCGATAGGAGTTTGTTGGGCAACATCCTTCATTATCATTGTGGCAGATGAGCTTCAACACGGGGAATGGTTTTGGTCTCCTTGAGAGCTTTGAAGAGTTCCACGAAAAAAATCAAATATTTAAAAGTCATGAAAGAAAAGGAGGAAAATAAATAAATTTCAAGTTTAAAAACCTTCAGAAGCTTTGAAAGGTTCCATTCTCGAATTTGGATTCCTCAAAAGGGCTCCCTTGGTTTCCTACGCTTCACGCTTGATGGGCCACATATATTATCACCTTTCCTCTTTAATCTACCTTCCTCAAATTCGGCTTCTGAACCTATGACTCCAAATGCCTCTCGCTGAAGAGCTCAACGAGTGACAAGTTTAGACACATACTTGTCGTAAACATTCTCTGGCAAACTGAATCCTCTTCCATCTGTGGGACTTTGATGATAGTCCCTCATATCTAAAACTTTGGGATCTTGGGGATGAGAACTTCCCCTCGAAGATCCAAAGGAACCGTGTATCCTCCTTTTATCCTTAAAATTGAAGTTCCATTGAGGGACCCAATAAGCGCCACTGTAATCGAAGGTCAACCCTCTGTCTCGCCATCCTGAAGTGTTGAAAGGGGGATGCTAAATATGTTCCCCGTATATGCCTATTAAATAGAGTATACATCCCCTTCTAATCTCAGTTATGAAATAGATTCTAAAATGCTCATCTCAAGCTCAATACACCTGGTCATAAAGGCTATTATGACTACCACAACGTTGAGGTGAAATTGGGTCGGGTTAACATCGAACTCCTTCATTAGCTTCGAAAGGAGGGGAGGGAAAGGAAAACACAACCCGGACCTAAGGTGTCAATGGTGAATAATAGATCTTCCTACTGGTAAGGTCGTAGGGTGTTCATCCTCATCAAGAATCTTTAACTTGGCGTTCACAGGAATGTGTTGCTTTCTCAAAAGAGTTTTGAGGAATTTTGACAACTCTTCAGACATGATGTATTGCTTTTCATCCAAGATATCATGACCATCGCTCTCGATTGGAAGAGTTTTCATTCTCCTTGTGTTTTTGAGCGAGAA
This sequence comes from Rubia peregrina, assembly GCA_032355705.1. Taxonomy (NCBI): domain Eukaryota; kingdom Viridiplantae; phylum Streptophyta; class Magnoliopsida; order Gentianales; family Rubiaceae; genus Rubia; species Rubia peregrina. Next base: position 7,154 of record JAULKK010300251.1, read on the forward strand.
ATTTCCTTTTCGACTGGACTATTGGGGGATGACCCCTGGTTCTCGAGTTTCTTCTTAAGGCTCTATAAGTTTTGGGCCTCCATTCTTTGAAGGCTTATTCAAACCATTTCCCCTTCCATGACCAACATAAGGGACACTCCTTCCACAAACAACTCCCTAGATGAAAAATTATAGGACTTTGAAGGCTAACAATAACTTCCAAACTAACCCTCACCACCCTCTGAACCAGTTTTATCAAACGATTAGTTATTTCTTTCTAGGTGAAGATCTTTGTAGCTAGGACCCCCCTCATGAGAAATATTAGGGAGAGATGTGGAATTTTACCTCCTTGATAGGGGCTATGGAGTGGGGATGCCATTAACAAGGAAGAAACCATGATGACAAAGTGATAGCAAAAGTGTTTATTTTGAGTATTAAGAATTCAATGAATAAAACAAAAGAATACCTCAGTATTTATTGGGGTTGATCCCTGAGAGATATTCCAAAATGCTAAGATAAATATTTACTTTATTTATTGGAATAGTTATCTTACCATAATGAAGTTATCATACACTCGGTATGCCATAAGTGTACCTAGAATGGAGGTGTAATCCGAAAGTCTAATCGAATTTGGAGATCTTCCACTTGGTTGTTGGGTTTTAGCCCAACCGAAAGTGTGATATGACATTCACCCCGATGTATAATAGTAGCATTGCCTTTGACCTGAAAGGGAATTTTGGTACCGAACCTTATCAATAGCCTCTGAGAGAGACGAAGGTAAGAGTTTCGGGGAGAACCATCATATCTCTCTTATGTAGATAACTAAAGTTCATGTGCCGAGGATGAACCTCAATGCTCCTTCTTCTTTTTTTGGATAAATGTCAAACATTTGAATTGTTCTTGGATGTTATGCATTGGTAGAGGCTCCACGTGCCACAACCTCGAACTGGGTGAAAGAGCTTTTCGAAAACAATGCACATGATCACCGGTTTTTGAGGTGGTAATTACTACCCACAAACTGAACAACCTCTCGTGAAGATAAATACTTCTCAATGTAGTAATCGATTTTCACTTTTTACTAACAACTTCCTTAATTGATTTTCTTTCCGCCGACTCCTACTTTGTCATAAGTTTCCTCTAGGACACTCTGAGAAGTTTTCCAGTAATTCATTTTCCCCATTCCTTTCATCTTCCTTGATAGCGATGAGATTTTTCCATCGTAATGTTGTGTTTTATTTGCTAGAAAAAGAGGTAATCCTTGTTCTGCCATGATGTGAAGGATCTATAAGGTTTCTCCTTCTCGTTTGCAGAGTTAGTAGAATAAGACGAGGACTCAGTGCAAATAACTACCATGATCCCAAACTAAAAGCTTTAGGGGAATATTTACCTTCTTAAAATTGGCTCTAGCAAGAAATTTTTTTACTGCTTTTTGAAAATCCTAAGAATAACTACAATCAAAGAAAGCAAGATTAATTATTACTTCCTTTATGGCTTTGGATAAATTCTTTTCATTCTAACCATGAATCCTTTTCCAAATACGATCTGTAATACCTTGAAAAACCTCCAATCTTCTATGACAAACTTTTGAGGGCAGCCCCAAGTATTTTCCATGAGAAAGAATTTCAGGATTTTTAAGAATGTCGCAAATGGTTTCCCTCATGTTTGAAGAAGTATTTGGGCTGAAAAGAACCCTTGACTTTTCATAATTCACACGTTGTCCATAGATGGATTAAAATAAGGAAATCGCCCACTGTAAATGACACACCTCCTCCTCATTAGCTTCACCTAAAAGCAAAGTAGCATTAGTGAAAAATAAATGTGAAACTTTAGGGACTTCATCAAATATGTAAGGAAAAGTGAAAATACTTCCGAGCATATAATAAAAACAAATGGGGATAAATGATCACCTTGCCAATACTCTCGTTGTGGTTGCAAGTGACCCAATTCATCACCATTTAAAATGAAAGAAAAGGAAACTGTAAACATGAAATAATCAATAAGTGCAACAAAAGAAGAAGGGAAACCCAACCAGGATAGAGTACAAAGCACAAACCTACATTTAATTCTATAAAATGCCTTACTCTTATCCAGCTTTACGCTCATATGACCACTCTTTCCAATTTTCCTTCATTTCATGGAGTGATGAATGTTATGTGAAATCAAAACATTATCAGTGCTAAAGAAGCTTGGGACAAAAACATATTGAGATTCAAAGATAAGACGAGGAATGATCATTCTCAATCTATTCACGACAATCTTGGAGATAAGCCTATAAACAACATTGCATAGGATAATAAGACGAAATTGTGTAATCATATAAGGTTGGGTGATTCTCGGTATGAGTATGATGTGCCTAAAATTCATTGAGGGTTCAAAGTACCAGGATTGAGGAAGTTAAGAGCAAAGTCTGCAACATCATTTTTAATGATTCTTCAAAAAATTTGATTAAAAAATAGGACTCATACTATCAAGACTTGGATATTTTTTTTAAAAAGCATTTGCTTCATTGCTCGAATAATTTCTTCCTCACAGTAAGGTTCAATAGGAGTGGCAATATCATCCAAAGAAATCCGGGGTTGAATTCTTCCTAGTACTTGTGACATCAGGTCATCTGAAGGATTTGAAGACGAAAATAAGCCACCAAAGTAATCCAATAGAATATGCTGCATATCCCCTAAGTCTGTGTTTAATTCATTCGAAGCATCCCGTGACCCGTGATATGATTCGTTCGCTGCCAATGAGAAGCAAAACGATGAAAAAAACTTGTGTTCATGTCACCCACCTTATACCAATGTGTTTTGCAAGTTGATGCTACTTAATTCATTTGGCTTCCTGAAGTATATCAAATTTCTTTGTCAAAGCCAAATTACATACTTTCCATCATCACATAAGTAATTATCCCATTTTGTAGTCTTGTTAAGCCTTGTTTGAATTCATTCAGTCGCGTAGGAATATGAGGGAAAACCACTTTACTCCACCTTAATAATCCTACAAAACATGCTTTTATTTTTTTCGTCAAGCCAGTTGCTGAAGATGTCCATTTTTCTTCAATCATATGTTCACACTCAGAAGATTTAACCCAATGTGTTTTGAAACGAAAACTCCTCCTACGCTTTCGGAGAGGAGCATTGGAATCTCGAGAATTCAGTTGAATGGCAATACTCATATGATCAGAAAAAACCATAGAACTTTGGGAGGTTGTTGTCGTGCCTCTCAAAGATACAATTTATAAAGTCCTAATGCGACTAACTACTAGAGAGTAGCCAGTGAAAAGTCGGGATTGTCCACAAAGAAAAAAGATTCAAACAAGTATTAAACATAGCTAAAAGGGACACAAAGATGTCACTCTAAGTGTGTGGTAACAAAGTGTGGGGTTTTGAGTTTGGAAAAACACTAGATTACTTTTATCTACTTAATTAGCAAGTAACTAATGTAAATAAGATTATAACGAGTCTTGGGCGCAATTCGTTTACATTTCTATTTATCCTTTGATCATTGACTAATTATCCTATTATCATGCATTGACCACATATTGTGGAGAACTTGTCAACATCTTTGAGTGAAGACATTTCTCATCTCTATTCGGTTATAGTTAGAATGGACGATCGGCGCCATACAATAACCCTTACCCTGGGGTCACTCTAGACGATCAGCGTCATCGAATTCCTTGAGAATAGAAATAAACATGGAGACCCAATACAACTAAGACAATGTCCTATAAGCTAAAAATATTGGGATACAATTATGTTTCCTAATGATGACTACGAGAATCGTCTTTCATGCTAGGCATCATTAGTGTACTATTTTGATAATTACGCAAAATCATTCAAATTCATCCAATACCTAAACAATTTCATCAAATAATATTCATAATTAGTTGTCACACCCAATTATAAACTAACATTAACCAATGATAATCACATCAACAAAAAAGATGAAGTCTTCTAGGTTTGACAAAAAACCTAGCAAAAAGTCAATTCATAATCATCAACTAGTTGATCACCCTAGTCTAAGCCATGCATTAATCACACAATAAAGTATAAAATATAATTGATAATCAAAGCATAATATAGGATAAACCAAATCTTACAAATTTATACTAGAAATGCTTACCAATTGCTCTCAAGAGTATACTTAGCCTAGATTAACAAAACCCATAACATAGAACATAAATCCACAAGGAAGCATGGAAGAAATTGAAAGAGAAATGTAAAATCTAAGATTTTTGAGGCCCCAAGCCGGGCTCACTTCAAATGGGGAAGAAGGGGCTATTTATAGTACAAGAAATGGGAGAGAAAAATAACAAAAAAAATACATCAATTTCTGGGTGTTTGCTACGGACCGCGTTATATGCCACGGACCGTGGAGGTCAATATGCCTCCTTTCTTCTTTTCAATCGCTACGAGTGAATCGTTCACCTGTTTTGGGAGTTCTTGTAGTTGTTTTTATAGTAATCGTGATGAAAAATGCAATGATGCTATCCATGGACACCAATTCATCTCGGATAATTCTCAGAACTCGGCTCCAAAAACCTGGATCATTCTTCCTCCGCTACTTTGCCTTCCTTCTTCAAATTCAGATATTTCTTCTACCAACTAACACGTTGGCCTTCACTTCTAAGCTCAAACATGAATTTTCATGCTTGAATCTTCAATCCATGAGTATGATCTTAAAGTACACTTCAAAACTCCTTAAACTAAAAGGCTAAGATAGAAATCCTACATCATCATCCTAATCTTCTTATTGACAAAACATCAATTAAGTTTACATAAAACCTATAATCTATTGCAAATATGAGTTTCAAGTGTGCTAAAAAGAGAGCATAAAGTGAGCACATCATAATTAACGTAACTAAAGACAAAGGAAATAAATCGTGGAGCTACTGGTTACAAGTTGCTCTGTCCAACTGCCCTCGGTGAGCGTTAGGATCATGCCATATAAAAAAGAACACAATAATCAAGAGCCTCTTGAAAACCTGAGATTTTTCTATCCCACTCGTAAATTGCTCCTTTGAAATTCATCTTAAGAAAGTACATCCCTAAAATTAACACCATACATAGCCACAACATATTTGCATCAGAAGCCAGATTCTTAAAATGTTCCCAAGCTATACAGTGATGAGAGACTTGTTGTTCACTATAAAAAAATCGTAACACGAATATCATGACCAAATAAATGTGCATGAACGTCAATATAACGAGAAGAATACGACTTTAATTCAACTAAAATTTGGTGTTCCATAACATAGCCAGATTGCCAGATTGGCCTTGGGAATCTACTACCACTCCATAAAAATTAAATTGAAACTTTAAACTATTAATGAAAGCTATTGAAGATTCGGGTTCACATAAAAAAGAGAAGAAGAGGTTGTTTCAGATGCACTAAAGTGTGTAGTTCATGAACTGCTCGAGCCCAGCCTAGCCCGACTCATAATGATGGGAAAGATTGGGATGTCATTCCACTCGCAGCCGTAGAGGATGCTTCAGAAACAAT
>JAULKK010300261.1:0-12624 GCA_032355705.1 Rubia peregrina
AACCCAACCTCCCCTCCTTTTACTTGCTTTCTTATATATGTGTGTATATATATAGGCTTATATTCATCCTTGTATGCATAAACGCTTGGAAATATTCCTCTTCTCTGTGGACGACCCCGACTTGCCACTATCTACTTTCTAGTAGTATAACCGCAATTAGGGCATATAAATACTATCTTTGAGAGGCACGGCGACGGCCTCCCAATTGTCTTCTCCTAAGACTATATCAGGTATTTTAGAAAGGAAGTGGGTTAAATATTGGCCGGAGATATCAGATTGGGACTCGTTAAAAAGGGTTTCATAAAAATAAACCCATTCTTCCTTAATCCTCCCCGGGTCTGTTATCCAATGACCATTTCTATCCTTTATTTTTGTGATTCTTGATTTACACTGTTTTTCTTTCACAGAATTGTGAAAGAAACTTGTGTTGGCATCCCCTTCTCGGATCCATTTAATATTGGACTTCTGTTTCCAAAAAGTTGCTGATTCTTTCTGTGCTCTGATGAGAGTGGCTCTATGTCTATTAAGAGCAATAAGATCTTCTTCAGAACCAGAGTTCTGATAGATTTCCTCAAGCTGGGATACTCTATCCTCAGAATTTCTTAGATTTTGATGTACATCCCCGAAAGTTTCTTTGTTCCATAACTTTAGCTTATACTTCAGCCTCTTAAGCTTAAAGATCATGTTGGACATTCCTAGAAGGTTACTAGGTTGATCCCAGTTCTCCCTGACCAAGTCTGTAAACTCCCGTCTGTTATGCCACATTTTCTGGTATCTAAAAGGTTTAGGAACTTTCTCTTCAGAATCTTGTATGGACAATAGAAGAGGATTGTGGTCTGAGGTGGATCTGTTTAAAACCTGGATAGAGGAGTGTGGGAAAAGGCCTAACCATTCCTGATTGCAAATTCCCCTATCTAGTTTCTGGAGGAGGTTGTCTTCTTTGGTTCTATTGTTAGTCCAAGTGAAGTGGTTTCCTACTGTCTTGATATCTAATAGCTGGAGGGTGTTAATGAGTTCCCTAAACTCTCTAATACTACCTAATGGAGGGGGGTGTCTACCTTTTCGTTCGGCGACAGAAACTACCGTGTTAAAATCTCCCACATAGATTGTAGGGACATGCGGTAGACTAAGTAAATCAGACCAGAGAAACCTCCTGAGATTTCTATAAACCTTAGCATACACAAAAACACAGTTCCAAGTAATCATAGTGCAACAATCAGTGATTTTCGAACAGATAAACTGATCAGTTTGGCAGATTACCTCTAGATTAAAATTGTTATTCCACAAAATCCATATTTTTGCATCGCTGCCAGGATATGCATTATGAAATTTCAATTTCGACCTAAAGTTATCCAACTCACTTTTATCATGCCAAGGCTCAATAATGCACATAATAGATATTTTATGCATTGCAAGTAAGGATGTAAGTCTAATCATGGATGTACCATATCCTCTAATGTTCCATATGAGCATATTACCTATCAGTTTATGACTTATCATCAAGAATTGTATTTAATTTTTTGTTTAGGCCTAAGTATCATGCTGATACTTTCAGTGATGCCTTTTTTAGTTTTCTTTTTTGTTACGATACCATCATTTATCATGAGTGGAGTTTCAGGTATACCTGTGGGAGATTCCAGCTTACCTTTCATCTTCTGAGTGTTCTGTGGGGTGGAATCCTCAACTCGAGGTGTAGGGAGATCCTGGGAGCTATGGAGTTCTTGTGGTGGGCTGTAGACCTCCATCATCCACTCTGGCTCACTAGGGGCCTCATCATATGATCCTTCAGAGTCAGTTTGTTCCTCCTGTAAAGCTGAGAAAGCGTTTGATACCTCAACAGGTTGGTAAGGGACAATTGCAAGATATTTGGATTTATCATGTACTTTATATTTTGCTATATTATGCATTTTGAGTTCCTTCTTTAACATAGATAATTCTAAATCATCGTAGGAATAAAAGGATACATGGTAAGGTTTAAGGATTCTTATGAAAGGATCCATTGGAGTGCTTTTCATTGACCACACCACTTCAGTATTCAGTAGCTCATCCGCTCCAGCTTGTATCAGCGGCCTGACCACTGAGGAAGTCACAGAAACCTGATTATGATATTCCATAGTCCCAGATCCTGGCTCATACTTGCTTTTTGGTGCGTGAATCTCCTCATGGGAATTTCCTTTCATATTAATCAGACACTGAGATATGCTCTCTTGATCCTTCTCAACCGTGGTGAGGCCTGAGGAGCCCTGGGACACCTTGTTGATTTGCTGAGGTACTGCAGAGACTGTATTATCCACCTGAATCTCTTTTTTTCTCCAAGTCTTCCTCAACTCCGGGTGTTGAATCTTACAAATGGGGTCATCATGACCTAGTTTCCTGCAATGCCTGCAGTATCGAGGGAGGTTGTCGTATTCCACCTTACAGTCTTTGAAATCTTTAGGATGGCCTATTGAGATTGTTGAGATGAGTTCCCCAGTGAGATCAACCTCCACACACATCCTGACCGCGGAGGGTCGCGTGATTGAGTTCGTGGCTGAATCCATCTTTATGAATTTACCCAATTGATTCCCAATATCCTCTATCATTGTATTATTGTAGTAGTAAAGGGGTACATCTCTTACCATAGCCCATACCGGGACAATCTGCGATTCACACTCCGGTGAGAACTCCGGAGTCCACTTGAGGACTTTCATAGATGCTCCCGCAATTAGCCAAAATGGTTTCAACCAGCATCTCTGATAATCATCCAAATTCTAGAATCGGATAAGTATGTGACAATAATCCAATGACCCAATCTGGAATTTCAATTTGAACCCAATGTCCTGAAAAATAGCTTGGAGGTTGGCCATGGTGGGTTTTCCTTTCAGAAATTTTCCGATTAAGGCATTGCTATAGTGAGCGAAAAGGATCTTAACTGATTCGGAATCATACATACATGCCTCTTTGGCATTGAAACTGGTAATAGGTCGTATTTCTGGGTTCGAAGGTAGTGAATTGGAGAGGGGAGGGCTTTTGGCAGTAAGAGCTTGTACGAAGGATTTTCCGGCAGAGTTATTTTGTGACTGATTGGAGTTTGGTGGTTGATTGGCGGTGGTTTGCGGTGACTGCGCCATTGGCGGAGCGAAGGATTACTGTAGAGGAGTCGTTATCAGTAACAGAAGGAGTCGTTGAATATCTGTGGTCCCGTGCACTAGTATGCTTATTATACCTAGTGTTCACATATTTCAAGCACCCGTATGAAGCAAGCCTCAGTATGGAATGAATACTGGTGGTTGAATTTGTAGCAATGGTAAAACATGTCATATACCGTGGCTGATTGATTTTTCCATTTGACACGAAATATTTTAATTTGCTTGCCTCATCTCAAATCGACATCTGGGGAAATTGCATAGAAGATATGCAGAAAAGCTAATAAATTGTGAACTAAATTATGTAGTATGAAATACATCGGAATCGAACGAGGAACTCTCAAAAGACCAAATGAAAATATGTAAAAAAAAGTGTAGAATTATGTAAATAAACCTCAAATGACAACCAGCAAATTTGAAACACACATGACGGAAAACACAATCAATTAATATTTTTCTATAGTTTATGGTAGAAGGTCCATCGACGTCTTTGCTTCCTTCGAATATACTTCTACGCAAGTCTCACACCATCTTTTGGCTACACCTCCTATTTCCTTTGCATTATATGCTTCATTTCCTTGGGAAACTTTATTGTTTAAAGAATCTCGAAATATTAGGTGTAAGTCTGGATCAAATAAGGAAAAAAAAGCTTGATTTATAATTTATGAACTAACCTCTAGAATATTGGTAGAGGTAGTTTTGAACACAAGTTCTTCCATGAACAGGACGATGTAGTACCCTTATTCCCAAGAATTCACCTGACATCGGTGCCAGAAAGAACTGATCAAGAGTAATTGTTTTCAATAATGTAATGAATAAAGTCACTTTTGTATTGAATGACTTAAATCAATAATGGTGATTTTGCAGGTGTAATCCTGAGATGGTTTGATATTTCTCTTCTCCGTTTGATATCGGCATGCAAGCCTTTAAATATAGAACTTAGAAAGCTTACACATTTGACTTACACTAGACAAAATATGGACAAGGAAAGAAATTTAAGAACCTGGAAATGACTTGGTTTCCAATTGTGTGGTAGGGTTTGATGCCTAAGTCAACGGTAAAAATTCCATCTTTACTAGGATGGATAAGGATTAGGTATCAATGATCTATGTGTTGAAAAGTAACAATTGAATGAATTAGTATTCGAAGAACAATTTGTCTGGCGTATTATAATTTTAGCTTATCACTTACATTCTAATGTGCGGTACCACATAAATCTCAGCGTTAGTCTGTGATGAGCACCTCTATGCATGCGTTCACCAATGATTTCGAAACATTTATTATCACATTTTATTTGGTTGATTTCTACTTTTAGTTAAGTTTACATGACAAAGGGTTTAGATGTCCATTATTGATTTTCTTGCCTAAATCCCAAGTTTTGTAGACTTAGTTGAATCTAATGGACACTTTGTCTTCATGAGCACCTAGATTTTTCTTTGTGAGCTTATTATTAGGTTGCTTGTGAGTACTTTGACATTATTTTGTAAAAGGCCATCCGCGAGGGTGGTAGAAGATATTTCAAAGTCATTCGTAAGAATGGTAGAAGATATTAAAAGACATTCACGGGGATAGTAGTAGATAGAAAGCCACAGACTTAAAACATGGTAGCATATGGAATTGAGCCGGAAACGGGAGAGTTCAAGTTCAAAAGAGCCAAAAATAGAGGAACGAGTCAACTGGCTAAACCAACCGACCGGCCGGTACAAAGCACCAGCACGAGCCAAACTAGCCTAGCATGACCTGTTCCATGGATGGATAGCATGGCTTGTGTTGGCCACCGCGGCCGTGTCGCAGCCTCTCATCATGGGCCATGTAGGTTGGTGCTGCCCGTGTCCCTCAGATTTCACTCCATCGCCTAAGTATGAATCCAGATCAAGCCACTTCTCACGGTTCGTGCCTTTTCAAGTTCCAAATGCAAATACCAGCTTACAGGGTGTTAAAAAAGAAATGGACCGCACTGTTCAAATGAGCAAAAATTTCTTCAAGCCGACGAGCCATGCTAAATGACACAGGGCGTACAATTGGAAGTTCAAAACAAGGCACCAGCAGGCAGCCCGTGCCAGACCGGGTGACCTATGCTAGCATGAGCCTACACACTGGCAACTTGTGTCAAACCATGTGACCCGCGCCAGCACGGGCTATGCCATGACATGCAGCCCGCACTAGCGCGACCCAGCACAGCCAATGTCATTTTCCATTGGCCTCATCAATTGCGGATCTTAGGGTTTTAGGCCTCCATTTCCCCAATACTATATACATGTACCTATGTCTACCAAGGTTTATTTTTATTCTCATTTTAGACTTCAAGAGTAGGATAAAGAGAGAAAGAAGCTCTTCCTTCTCTCTAGAATCTTTTCTCTTCTTCGCTTTATATTTTTTTGCCCAAATGAATTGAATCCAATGAAATATTTTTGTTGAATGCTTAGGGAGTATTTAATTTACTTGGGGCTTGTATTTGTATTCATGAATTAATGTCTATTTTGTGAGATTGCTCTGATCTACCTATTTCTACTTTTTTATTATTATTATGTTGGCTTGTTTTTCATGTTCCTATTAATTACATATGATTGTCACACTATGACTTGCTTACACTGTAAACTAATTTCATGTTAGTGCAATTATTGTTATCCCCCAGGGAGAGAAACCTAGATGTGCTTGGGTTAATGATAGTCCAAAACAATGTGGGTGTATGCACGTGGGTTGACAAGTGAATGTGTAATCGACCATACACTAGTCTTAGCTAGAAAATTGGCTCGAAGAGTTACAGATAGAGAGGTAGCTATAGTAGAAAACTAGGGTTAGCTTTGCAACCCTGGAATCGTCAATAAGGTGTTTCACCCTCTTTTTCCTTTTTAGACCTTGGAAGAAGAATTTGTGATGTAGTGCCAGGGACATAATCGTACCGGGAGATTCAAATTCGCACACAAGGCAGGGTCATTGTTGGATTCCCCTAATTACGGAGGTGGTGTTAATGGAAGATTACATGTGCACCCTACGTGACAGGTATAGGTAAGTGTTGACCATTGACCACACCACGTGTCATAAACACTAGAATAGGTTTGTAGTTCTTGTATGTGATGGAATAAAGAATTGAAAAGCATTGATCATGTTACTTAAATACTCCCCAAATTATATTTTATATAGTTTATTCTCTGTTTACTTGCATGCTAGTAGTTGTTAGTAAAAACACCCCATGAAGCCTGTTTAAGCAATACTAGTTATTCCTGATGCATGATCAGATTGATGACCCCATCATGGCTCCATGCAGTTAACTCTTGGGTTCCTAATATATATGTGGATGACCCTGGTTTTTCCACTATCTACCCCATAGGTATCATAGTAGTAGGAACGGGAGAAACAATACAAATTCTTATCTTTTGAAGCCACTCATTTGGTTAATTGATCTCCCATAGTTTGACGACTCGAGGGGATGCAGACCAAATTTTAGCGCCACTGTCGAGGATGTTAGTCTAATGGTCTAGTTGTTAACTTGCATAAAATGTTTGTTGAGTAGTTAGAGTTGTTTTATTTTTGTTAAGTGTTGTTTTTTAGCTTTCTTGCTAGATATCCAGCTACTTCTAACCCTTTTTGCTAGTGTTTCTTCAAGTTAGATACTGTTTTGTTCCCGATTTATGGTACACACCCGTACCACTAACATAGGACTTCTATATTATCTAACGGAGTATGCAGATAGTAGAAGACAGAGGAAGAGGAGAACTAGATTGGGAATTCCACAAGAACCAATTTTGGTACCTATAAAGAGTGGAGAAATGATGGAAGACTATCATACTTTGAATGAGTTGATAGCTCCAGATTTGGAGAATCAACCCCTTTGTATTGTCTTCCCACCCTTGCCACCCAATGTGACATGTGAACTTAAGAGTGGTATGATCCAATGATTGCCATCATTCCATGGAAAGGGCGGTGAAGATCTGAACAAACATTTGACAAAATTTCATCTAGTTTATACTGATATGAATCTATTGGGAGTAGAGAGGGATGACTACAATATGAGGTCATGTCCCTTTCACTTCAGGATGTGGCCAAAGACTGGTTTTACTACCTTCCACCAGGTTGCATTACCTCCTAGATTGACAAGAAGCGCATATTTCTCGAGAAATATTTTCTAGCTTCAAAGTCTGTGGGTTCGAAGAAGCAGCTTTCTAATATCTCTTAGTTTGAAAATGAATCCCTCTATGAGTACTGGGAAAGATTCAAGAGGCTATTAGCAAGTTGTCCATATCATCCGTTCAGGGAGGAGGATTTGGTATATTACTTCTTTAAGGGTTTGTGTGATGATGACATGCAAATGGTGAATACCGAATATAACAGTTCAATTTCCAACAAATGCCCAAAGGATGCAACTGCACTCTTAGAAGAAATGACCAATGGAATGAGGCATTTTGGAATAAGATCTCGAGTGAAAAACATGGATGAGCTGTATCAATCTCCGAAACTAGAAGAACAAGTCCAAGATCTTACTTCTATGATTAAGGAATTCACAAAGGAACGATTTTAGCAAGTAAATTTGTGTGGCACGTGTAGTCTCGATCCTCACACCTATGCTTGTCCACAAATGGTATAAGACTTGGAGAAAGTGAAGGATTTGGACTTCAATGGTGGCCATAGGCAACAATTTGGTAGGGGGAAACAACAACAAGGGCTCCAAGTAAACCAAGGAGGCAAAAGGAAAGACCCTTACGCAAATATCTTTAACCCTAGGTACTGCAATCACCCCAACTTCCATTGGCGTAACGTGAATCAAGTTCAAGGGTACAATCAAGGTAGACAACCTCGTTCTCAACCGTTTCTAATGGGCGAAGGGACTTCTAATAACAATGCCTCACTTTACAAGCCATATCGATAAGAAATGTTGGAAACAATTCCTTAATTAGCTAAAAAAATATGTTTTGCGGAGCAAACAAGACGTGAGATTGAAGATCTCGAGACTAGGGCTTTTTCGAGCATCAAAACGTTAAAATTCAAGTCAAGAAACTCACCAACTCGGTGAGCCAATTAGAGGAAAAAGAGTCCCACGAGCTTCCTTCCCAACCAGAGATCATTCCTAGAAATTTGAACACTTTGAAGCTAAGGAGAGGGAAGGAGGTGAGTGAGGCTGAGAAGGAAATATTGCAAGAACCCAACTTGGTTGCGGAGATTAACAAAACAAACTTAGAGGAGCATGAAATGATTGTATAGGAGGATCCCAACAAGGAGCTCCCAACACCCGAGGTGAAGGTTAATCCTCCACCATTTTTCACTAGTGCACTTAGGGGAGGGCCGAAGGTAGCAACCACCGATGAGCATATTCGTAAGATCATCAAGAAGGTTGAGGTTAGATTTTAACTTTTGGACTTGATTGAGCATGTTCTTTCTTATGCTAAATTTTTAAAAGTTTCATGCACTGAGAAAAGGAACAAACCAATTAGAATGTTGGGAAAATGGAAAATAAGGGGAGTGACTACTCTTAACAATAGGAACTTTCCTAAGAAATGTGATGACCCCGGTATGTTTTCAATTTCTATCTTCATAGGCGGTAAATTGGTGAAAATGATATGATTAAATTAGGAGCATCCATCAATGTGATCCCTACTAACCATTATGAGAATCTAGACATAGTGAACTTAAGGAAATTAGGGTAATTGTCCAATAAGCGGATCATCCCCAAGTTATCCCTCAAGGTTTAGTTAAGGATATAATGTTTAGAGTATGAAATTTAATGTTTCCGGTGAATTTCTATGTTCTTGACGTAACACACGATGGTGGTGCGCCTTCAATTTTATTGGGGAGACATTTTCTTAAAACATCAAGGACAAAGATAGATGTTCATTAGGGAACACTAACCCTAGAGGATGACATTGATAAAGTGGGATTTGATGTCTATAAATCTAAGCATGATTCACCTAATCCCTCTCTTTTGTGCAAAGGCATAACTTTGTGTGTTGAACTTGCTCAATTTGAAAACTCTTTCATGGTTGATAATGCTGATTGCCTTGATAAAGATCTTGATGATAGTGAAGAAAATAGGCTAGATGATAAAATTCTTAATGAATAAGTGAGTGATGAAAGAAATCCTACCCTGCACTTCAATTGTTATGATCATGTTGATAAGACTTATGATTTGCATGATGTTAGTGATGATTTTTCTATCTTGGATTGTTTTCCATGCTCACTAAAATTTCACGGTTAGTGGAGAGTGGCGAGGATGTAAAACCTCCTTGACCACCACCTAAACCCAAGGAAATGGCTAAGGACTTGACATTGGCTAGGAATGAATATTCACTCTTTTTGGCAAGCAAAGTGCTTAAAGGTAAGGATGACACCTTGATGTCCAAAGACACAACGGTAGGTTCTTTTAATTGAAATGTATGAAAAAGAAATAAGTCGTGAGGATAACAATAAAAATGCGATGCTCTTTCTTTCTTTGTATTTTATATCTTTTAGTAGATAGATTTTGCATATTTTAATGTGTGACAAAGGTTATTGGGATGAAACTCTTGTGATTGATAAATTTGAGTTCATTGTAAGGAAATATGGCTTTTTGGGTGACAGTTTTTCAAAAAAGGGAGGAATAAAGGAAAGAAAAGACACTATTCACTGGCAACCTCGTTCCAGCCCCCCTTAGTTTGAGGCATGCCTCGTGTGAGGCACCCAAGCATGAAGGTAGCCTCGTGCTAGGCACATGTGGGTACTGTAGATGGGTAAAAATGACGATTTTCAAAAAAAATATTTCAAGCCAAAACATGCATTCATGGCCCATTAATTCAAAAATATTTTTGTTTCCTTGAATTGTTGGTGGAAATAGTATATCAACACCTCCCTTATGCATAAATAAATTGGTACTTTTGTCCCTTAGGTTTTGTAATTTCAAAATATTATCCCTTTTGAATCACCATATTTTTAAAAATAAGAGCATAATTTTTTAAAATAAGGATTCATAGTACATTCCCTCGCCAATGGGTACCATTTAGCTCATTTAGATCCCTTGAAAAATACTCACTCTCACCCCATCTTAGTGAAACTCATAAAATTGAAGCTTTTGTTTTAAAAATTAGCATTTTTGCTTCTTCTTGTGTGGATTTTTCTTCTCTTGGTTTCAAATTCTAGGTAATCCTTTGAGCTTTATGTTTACTTACTTTATTTAGAATTATGGTGATGTGATGATGAGTTTGAATCTAGAAAGATCTTGAAGTGTTTTGAGGAAATTTTTGTGTTATGTGAATGATCTTATGCTAAGTGTGGAGGAAGTGTATGTTCGTATGCTTTGATGATATTATCTTCATTGGTAGTGTTATTTTAGGAGGAATTGTTCTTTATTGCATGTTCTTGATAGGATGCTATAATTTGCCATGAGTTTGTTGTTTTGGGTGAATGATGCTTGATTAAATATTCTTTATGTTAAGATAGCATAACTTGGCATGTTTTGGATATTTAGGAAGAATTTTTCTTCTTGAATGGTACTTGATGCATAGCTTTGTATATTATTGCATTACCACCTTCTTCATTTTTTGATAGGATGGCTTCAAAAAGAAATAGGTTGGGAAAAGGAACAACTTCTCGGGGTGACAAAGGGAAGAAGTTGGCCAAGGTTGGGAGACGAGAGCTGGCGACTTCCCTTCCTCCTACCGCTGCTTTTGTTGTTGATGAGTTCATGGAGTGGAACACCATTTTCAGGAGTGCAACCCGGAAATGAATGTACTTGAGATCCCAAAAGAGAACCATATTAGAGACGAAATTTGCATGCAAGGAGACCTTGCGAGCTCTACATCTACTCAAGCCCGGTACGTATTTGCTAAGCTGAATAGGCCTGGAGGGTTTCCTAGACAAACATTCCAAAACTTACATACGGTGGACTTTGGAGTTTTTGGCGACCTTGTAGCAAGCAACAAACAATGAGGGGAGGAGAATAATCCATTTCCAATTAGATGATAAGGAGTACACTATATCACATCGCGACATGGCGTAAGCATTCTAGTTGAAGTACGGGAAGGATATTCTGAGGACACAATGACAGGTCCCTCCATTTTTATTAAGAAATTTTTGGAGAATTATTTCTAGCATGGAGAGGAAGCATCTATGCAAGATCACTGGGATTGTCCATCTGGTGTTGCGTTATGTCCAGCGACTATTGTCCAAGGGGTATTTTGTCACGGAGTGATCTCACGGTGTGGTGACTCCGGAGGGGTATTTCTACCTCAGTATGGTGGCGGTCTTCATGGAGGAATGCATGGCCATGGGAAACAATAAAGGTGTCAAAATATCAACGGGAAGTATGGTCAGACTCTTATCCCAACACTTGGGCCATCCGGTTCCTTCTCCCTTCACATTGGTAAAATTAGGTCATTAGGGAAAGAGGTACACTATAGAAAGTTAGTACAGACTTCAATGGTTGCTACCACTACCTCGGAGGACCAGTTCATTAAGTTGTATGGTGGCGTTAGGGTTTGCAGCTTTATGATTCTTCCACAACTCCACAATAAACCAAGACACTATACCGGAGGACTTGTTCCTAGAACCTAATCCGCGGTTTGAGAAATACTTATACATGGTCTTGTATCCTCGAACATAGTCAATGAGGAGGATGGTGAGACTCCATCTAGGAACCACCTACCCATGGACTTCCTCGACCAACTCCGCATTTTTGGGGAATAACTTGCGAGTCCTACCCAAATTGTGCAAGAAGTTAGTCACGCAATAGGTGGGATGAGTTTACAATTGGAGGAGTTTGGGACTAGGCTAGACTCTATGGAAGACAACATGTGAGTTTGGGGGTCTAGGTTGGACTCCATAGAGCGGGAAGTGAAGGATGAGTTCCCTATTGTAGATGAGAGGGAGGATGTCAAGGAAGAGGCCATCGAGCAATTGATTGAGAGATTCCATATCTCAAGGCTTCATGATTTTTGGGACATTATTCCCATCAAGAGGCAAGAACTGCGACAAGAATAAAGGAGAAGGAGACATAAGACACGCCACTTGAGGAATGACCCTTCAGGGTCACATGAATGAGTTCCACTACTTTTCTCTTTCCCACTCATGATCTCTATTGTTTCATTGCATTGGAGACAATACAAAGTTCAGATGTGGAAGAGGGAGTAGTGAAATACTTAGGAGTCTTTCATCTCAAGATTCCATTGTGTTTTTGGTATTTTTTAGCTTTGGGTATGTTTTGGTTTTATCATTGTCTTTGGGAAGTTTCGTAGAATTTTCCGTGGTGTAATCTTTAGGGTGCCATCTTTTTGTTTCGGGGATGTTTTAGGAAGAAATTTGTGGCGGTGTAATTTTTTTTTGTTTTCCATAATCTTCATGTAGTATGAAGCCCAACTTAGGGGCATTTTGTGCTACACAATTTTTGAAAATCTTCAAAAAAATATAGACCCGGAAAGGTTTAAAGAAGGGAAACTTAGAAAAAAAAATAGGAAGAAAGCCTGAATAGGTCAAAAGACCTAGTAAAATTGAAAGGCTAGGCCCAACTATGTTGGAAAACCAACGCAAAAATCAG
>JAULKK010300271.1:0-12624 GCA_032355705.1 Rubia peregrina
GCTAGAAATAGTGATTTTGAGTCTATCGGCACAAATTCCCCAAAATTTAGGGTTAGATTAATAATACAATAATTAATTAGGGTTATATTGACACTTTTTGAGATTGCAGGGTTATATTGGCACTTTCAGCCTATATTGGCACTTTCAGCCTATATTGGCACTTTTGCTGATCAATTTTTCCTCATTTTCGCGCAATGCACTGGTTTTTACTACCAGACTTGACGTTTCATTTTCAATACTTAATTTTTCAACAAAACATTGTGATGTTTTTTCACAATCCTTTTTGTTCACTAAAATCATACTATGTTTTAAAGTTAAATTTTTGTCTTTTAATGTAAATCTTGTGTTTGCATGCTAAAATTTTGACACTTTATACATATTGACACTCAATAGTGATATTTTATTATCTTAGTTTTAAAATTTTAATTTATTACTTTCATTTTGATTGATATATTATTTTTCATCGTGTTGTTTTAAAAATTAATATCGATGTTTCTTTTTAGAGTTAAGTGTTAAAATGACACTGACTTTAGGATGAAAGTGCCAATATAACCCTGCATCTCAAAAAGTGGCAAAATAATCTTGGATTTGGTTGACTTATTAGTCAACAATGAATTGACTGGAATAATGTGAAATGACAAATTTGCCCTAATTAAAAAACAAAAAATGGAATGATTTCCACTTTTTTCTCATTTCTGAAGTTCAAAGTGGGTTCTGCACCTTTCTTCCTCATTGTTCGCCGGCAACCAATTCACCACCCATTTTCACCTTCTTCCACATGCGTTCTTCCTCCCTCTTCTCCCTTCTTATTCAACGACGTTGAGACGTGGATGCTACTCACCTGCAAAGGCAATGGTGGATGCCAGTGAGAGGCAAAGAGCGGGGTTAGGGAGATCGGGGGTTAGGGAAGTGATGTTGGGCAGAGATAGGGGGTTAAGGAAGCTGTGAAGGGAGATCAGGGTTAGGGATTTGGTGGCGGCGGCTGTGTAGTGAATTGATGGTGGGCAAAGCGGGGGTTAGGGTGGTGAATTGGTTGTCGATAAGGATTTAGAAGGTCATCGACGAGGAAGGAGAACCATCTGCCGATGTAGGCTTCCTCTCTGTCGGATATTAAGGTTAGGATGAGGGTTTAGGTGTAACCCTAATCACCAAAAGAGTGGAGATTGAGAATCGGTGATCTTGAGAATTGGTGAACCAGTGGACTAGAGAATCAGCGAAATTTAATAAATAAAATAAGAAAGGCGTGGTAAAATAAGAATCGATGAAGAAGGTGGCGGAGGTGAACTCCAATAAGGACGAAGATAGGTTGGAGGCGAAGATAGGTTGGAGGCGGCTGGTGGAGGTGGTAACATGTAGGTATGGTGGTGAAGGTGGTGGTGGCTGGCAGAGATGGCAAATGAGGTGGTGGATAGCGGAGATGGTGGCGGAGGTGGTGAAAGAGGTGGTGGGTTGGGTGGCGGAGGTGGGTGGCAGAGGGGGTGACTGGTGGTGGCAGGGGTATAATGGGAATAAAAATTTTAGTTTGTAGATTAAGGGTATTTTAGTCATTTCCTATTTCATCATTGCTAGAATTGAGATAGTCAATGCCGAAAATAGTGACTTTGGGTATATCGGCATAAATTTATCAAAAGTTAGGGTTAGATTGGCTTATACAATAATTAATTAGGGTTAGATTGACATATACAATAATTAATTAGGGTTATATTATCACATACAATAATTAATTAGGGGGGTTATATTGACACTTTCTAAGAGTGCATGGTTATATTGGCACTTTCAGCCTATATAGGCACTGTTGCTGATCAATTTTCCTTCATTTTCGCGCAATGCACTGGTTTTTACTACCAGACTTGATGTTTCATTTTCAATACTTGATGTTTCAACAAACATTGTGATGTTTTTTCACAATCCTTTTTGTTCACTAAAATTATGCGTTTTAAAGTTAAATTTTTGTCTTTTAATATAAATCTTGTGGTTGCATATTAAAAGTCCGACACTTTATACATATTGACACTCAATAGTGATATTTTATTATCTTAGTTTTAAAATTTTAATTTAACGTTTTCATTTCGATTGATGTTTTAGTTTTTCATCGTGTTATTTTAAAAATTAATATCGATGTTTCTTTTTATTATTATTATCTCTTTATTTAATGTATCTTTTAGTTTGAACAAGTTATTTAATGTAGTCTTAATGTTTCAATAGCGTGAAATGGTTTTTTAAAATCCCAATACCGATTTTTATATTTTCTAGTATTAGTATTCATATTTTGGTGCACACGTCAACATAATTGATGTTTCATTTTCAGTACTTAATGTTCCAACCAAATCATGTGATGTTATTTCATAATTCGTTCTTTTACTAAAATAATTTGTTTTAAACTTGTATTTTTACCTTTATTGATATGTTAACTTTTCACCTTGTATTTTCACCGATGTTTAATTTTTAAAGGATTATATTTTTATTTGATGGATGCCTTGATGTTTTAGTAGTGTGAATTAGTTTTTAAAATTCTAGTATTGATATTTTATTTTTCTGATGCCAGTGTAACATTTTGGTGTGCACTTTGATGTGTTAAAATTGATGTGTATTTTAGTATTTTCACTTGATGTTTAACTATTTTAATTTGATAATTAAAATATTAATATTTGAATTTCATGTGAATCTTTGTATTTTTATTTTATGTTTTAACTATTTTATTTTGATTTTTAATTACTTTTATTTTAAATTTAACCTTGGATTTTAGAATCAGGCCCAAACATCAATAGAGCAATTAAGATCTGAATAAAACCCAAACATCTGATTTTTTTTTCTTTAACCCGACGTCAAATTGAAACACAAACATCATAATCATCAGCAATTTTGAGTAATCCATCATCGAGAAGCTCTGCTGTATCGACCAGCGATTCTCCAACATGATTTAAGCAATTCATCAGTTCGGTTTCGATCTCCGGACATTAACCCAAATAAAAACCTCAGCACCCATTGATACCTACGAAACCGAACTCATTGAACCCCCATGGCCGACGAAATGTGACGAAACCTGAACACTCACCGCCTCAAACTGAACCCTGCACTGTTAGGGATCATTGAGCCAATTTCATGCCCAATGGCGATCCGATGCCAACAACGAAAATGTTAGAAACCTGTCGTTGCAGAGCAATTTTTCCCGTTATTTTGGTTCATTGACAATTTGACTCTGAACTCGGGTGCTTTTATAAAATGGACCCCGGATTGTAAATATTAATATTTTAACCCCACATTTAAGAAGCTCATGTCTTATTTTATGATTAGTCCTTGATCTTGCAAGATACAGACTCTTCATTCCTTCCATCGCCCACTTAATTATCTGCCAACCCATTTATTCCATCTAATCCCATTTCTATTTTTACATTTGTCTATTCATTTACCTATATCAGTTCGATGCGCCATTTCTCTTGTCTGAGATATGTACGAAACTTTGATTATGTATTCGAATTGATGTTAAAATGAAAGTTATAAGGTAATTACTTCACAAAATCTTAACTTCTTTCTCCTTTATAAAAGGGTAAACAAAATAAACCAAGAAAAATTAGAACACAAATGTGATGAAACAAATTGGCGGAATGACCAAGTGTAAATCATTGGTGAAGAAGATCACGCATCTTAATTATTTCGATATTCCAGGTGAAGCTAAATAAAATAATATAAATGCACAATTTCAACACATATTTTGCTGGTGTTAATGTCGTTCTTCGCATCTTCCTTTTCTGATCGGATCATGTGCTAGATGATCACCTGGCCTCTAAGACATGTAGAACAATGGTCAGACGAGCAGGTACAGGGTTGTGCCTGCTCTGATGCTCCGGTCAGTATTGGTCGACATCAAGAGGGTATCTTGTGAATAGTGTAATAAATTTTGAAATATTATGATCTACGTATGCCATCCTCTTGGTATACGGGATCGACGAATGATGAGACAGGTCTGTCCCATCAGGCTTACACGTATACCGTGGTTTTGAGCTGAATAACCTGGGTAGGCCTATTTGATCCATACCTTATCAAGTCCCCTTAGCCCAAGTCCTGATTGACTAAGAAATCTAAGGCTATGGGCTGTGGCGATGAGGTGACTTGCTATCCCAGCGCCCAGCGTGTGCTCCTGTGCCGTGGGCATCGATTCGAATTCCTTCTTTTGGATGGAAAATTAGTGGTTTTTCTTACTTTGAAAGTCCAAGGGCTTTATGGTGTCCCTTTAATGTTTTCCTATTGATGGTTACGCTATCCATCCCTTCATTTGCCACGCCCCTACTCATGCAGTAATTTCGCGTGCTTGAAGTTTTAATTTTGCATATTGCCGAGGCAGTTTCCTCATGAAGCTGTCGCTTCTTCTCCCAAGGGTGACCTCGAGCCTGTTTCTTTCTTTTTCAACCCTTCCACCGCATTCTCTCTTTATCATTTATCATTTTCCCTCTATTTCCTCTTAATGTTTTTTCGGAGACTGGCATTTTGCTCTCAGGTAACCCCCCTCATCTTCTCTATTTCTCTTCCTATTTTATTTTTCTTTCTTAAATTAGCCATGGTCTCTATAGTAGTTCCTCCAAAAAAAGGATTCGTATTCTGACACTCTTTGTTCTGAATATCGTACGGCCTATGCCATACTCGAGGCTGCATTTAACGCAGACGGGGTAGAATTTGTAGGCATAAAGGCCCATATATTTTCCCCTAACGTATCCTAGACCATCCTAGACGGGAGTGAGGGGATGGTGGCTGTGTATTTGGAAACCTTAGAGAACTGCTATTTAAGGTTTCCCCTGTCCCACTTTAAAAATCGATTTTAGGGTTTCTAAAGCTAGGGCTAACAGACCTCTCCCAGAACTCTCTGTCTGAGTTCTCCTAGGTTTTGAGGTGTTGTGTCACCATTTAAAGATTGAGCATTCCTTCACTTTTTTGTGCGTTCTGTCACTCGGCCAGGATGCCTTCCAATTGGAATTCGTTGAAGTTCCGACAGGATGAGACAAAGCTCTTGATCGGCCTTCCCAGCCAGGTAGAATGGAAACGCAGGTTTGTGTATGCCAATCAGAAATTGGTATTAGGCTTTGGTGACCATGAGAGGTTTTCCGGCAGGTCTGGATAAGGGGCAAGACGCTCGTCCAGTGCTACAGAGGTGGCTGATTTGTAGCATTCTATCTCTACGCTTGAGGGTGTAAGCGTGAGAGAAGATTTGGTTCTCCGAGATGCCGCCCTGTTGACCGTCGATATGCCCTACCTGCCGGTCGTGATCCTGCCACTGAGAGGTCTTGGTGACTTGATGGGTATAGGCTTGTTATTGCCCGTATGTTTTTCCTGTTTTCTTGCTTGTTTCTTGCTTCTGTTTGTCTTCGCAGAGCATTTGGTTTGATTTGCTGTCCTAACCTAGTTTTCCCCTTCATTTTCAGGCATGTCGGTTGCAAACTTTCTTAAAGACCTATCCAAACTCCCTCGTCCAGCTACCAGTAGCCGTCCTCTTCGGCTAAACAAGAATGTGGAAGGTGTGATGAACCATCTGGAGAGGACCATTGAACTGTCTAACATAGAGATCAACGAGGAGAAACCTCTTGTGAAGCAGGCTCGCCACGGTCGGGGCTTCTGTTAAACTGCAGCTGACGGCGATGGGTTTTCCGTTGTTGCAGAGGAGGAGGTGCATGAGACCCTAGGTCTGCAGTCTACGTCCCAGCAGGAGACTCGAGCTCTCATGGTTCAACCCATCTAATCTGTAGCGTTCCCACCATCCTTTCTTCATGCTTTCTCTTCCCAGGGGCTTTATGATCCCGCACCCATGTGCAGTCCTGTAGCTGGGGTTGAATTTATCTCGGGGGTAATTCATATCTGCCATTTCAGCACTTGGCTTCGGTAACATTCCCTGAATGTTGCTGAGTCTCCCTCTATTTCTGACCGCTCTATGTCGGCCACCTTGGAGGTATCCCATTAGTTTTCTTTCTTATGTATTCCGCTCTGTTTCTCATACATGTTCAGTTACTTCTCTTTTTGCACTATTTTTCAGGTCCTCTGTTTAGCCATGGCTGTGCAGATGGAGTTTGATAACATGCAACATGTGGTTGAGGAGCTCCAATGAGTGATCGCCTCTCTGAAGCTGGCAAACATTGACTTGACCAACAAAGTCGCTCGTGTTGCTGAGCTGGAACAAGACCTCATGTTGGAGTTCTCTACAAGCCTCCCTGGACCAGAGCGACGCTAAGATTGCTAGGCTAAAAGATTTTCGAGATTGGGCCTTCACCCGGGGCTTTCTAAGTCTGTACTCTCGAGTGGTGAGAAGTCATAAGGCTTTCGATATGCTGGGGCAGGCCATGATACATGCTATCAAGCTGTAATCTGAGACTGAGGATGAAGAGAGGCTACGTACTGGCTTGAGAGGGATGTTTGTTCCCTTTCAGGTGAATAGCTTCACGGTCTATTTCACCAGCCTGCAGCCTACCATGACGCTTGATGAGCTTGACCGCTGGGACCTGGATGTCGCTCAACCTGAGCTTGACACCCTTTCTACTAGCGAGCTGCATCATGAAGTGGGTCCTAATGGGTCAGCTAGGGAGGTTTCCTCTGCTTCCCAGGTGGTCGGAGAGGGCGAGACTATTGATGTTTTCGACTCTTAGCATTCTATTCCTTGATTTCTGAAACATTTATTTTGATCATTTTTTTTAACTTTTGTTGGGGGTGTATTTCCTCCCTTTTACGAACAATATTCTGGAAACCTTGCCCTGCTATGGCCGGGTTTGTAGAAAATATACTTTGTTGAGGTGTTTCATCCCCTTGTTGCTTTGACAAACTTTTTTTGGGAAGCTACTAAGTTTCTTCCATATTTTCTACCTCGACTTTTTCTTGATGTGTTGATTATTGCTGAAATTGACATCTTTTCCAACTTTTTGTCAACAAAACTGCTTAGAAGGCATCATCATGTTAGCGACTCCAAATCTTAGTTAGTCCATCCTTGGGTAGCCTAACTTCTTGTACGACCCTGGGGGTCCGTCTTGCTGATCTACAGCTTACACGAGCTGAAACTACTTATGCTGGCCTTGGGGCCCGACTTGCAGTTCCTTAGCCATTGTGAGCCAGGCTGCTCGTTTTAGCTTGGGGAACCCAATTGATCGCTTTATAGCTAACATGAGCTAGAGCTGGTTGCATTGACCTTTGGGCCCGACCTAAAATTCCTAGGTTGTCGTGAGCTAGGCCACTTATTTTGGCCTGGGGAACCCAGTTGACAGCTCTATAGATGTCGTGAGTTGGAGCTATTTTCTTTGGCCTTCGGGTTCGGCTTGCAGTTCCTTGGTTATCATGAGCCAGGCTGCTTATTTTAGCCCTGGAACCCCTGTTGACTAATCTACAACTAACGTGAGCTGGAGTTGTTTGCTTTGGCCTTTGGGCCCAGCCTACAGTTCCTTGGTTGTAGTGAGCCAGACTGCTTATTTCGGCCTGGGGAACCCGGTTGACCACTCAACAGCTAACGTTATCTAGAGCTGTTTGCATTAGCCACCGGGCCAGGCCTACAGTTCATTGGTTGTCTTAAGCCGGGCTGCTTATTTTACGCTGGGGATATCGGTTGATCGCTTTACAGATAATGTGAGTTAGAGCTGTTTGCGTTAGCCTTCGGGCCCGACCTGCAGTTCCTTGGCCAGTCGTGAGCTAGGCTATTTATTTTAACCTAGGGAACCTGCTTAGCCGTTGTACAACTGAAGTGAGCTGGAGCTTTTTGCGTTGTTCTTTGGGTCCGACCTGCAGTTCCTTGGCTATCGTGAGCCAGGCTGTTTATTTTGGCATGGGAAACCCAGTTGACCGTTCAACAACTAACGTGAGCTGGAGAATTGTTTTGGCTCAGACATTATGTTTTGGCCATCATCTTACCCCGTATTCAAACTCCAAAATATGACAAAAAATGGGAACATTTATCAGAATTCCCATGGGATCACTCTTTATGGGTTTACAAAAGATTAAATCCTTTCCGGAATTTTGTCTTGCCCATTAACATGTTCGACAATATAAATACAAGTTCATACTTTTACAGGGGTACCAACTTAGCGTAGTACTTTCTCAAGTTGGCAATGTTCCAGGTCCGAGGTACTGATATTCCCTCAAGGGTTTCCAGCCAGTAAACCCTCTTTTCCAACACTTCTACCACCTTGTATGGGGCTTCCCACACCGCGTTCAGCTTTTTTCGGCCCTGAACCCTCCTGGCTTCATTGCTCCTCATTACCAAATCTCCTATTTTTAGGGATCTCAGTCTGACCTTGGTGTTGTAGTGTTGCTCCATCCATGATTTGTACGCATCCTCTTTTAAGGCCGCATTCTCTCTGACTTCTTCCAGCTCATCTAGGTTTTCCCTGATTGCTTGATCATTCTCCTCCAAAGTCATTGGTTCAGTTACCCTTACGCTAGGAACTACAACCTTCAGCGGAATGATGGCCTCTCTCCCGAAACACAGTCTGTGTGGGCTTTCCCTAGTCGTCCTCGGCGTGTTCATGTATGCCCACAATACACTCACTAACTCTTTGGCCCAATCTCCCTTAGCATGCCCTAATCTCATCTTCAGGACTTAGATCACCTTCTGTTCGTCACCTTTGTCTGGCCGTTGGCCTATGGGTGGGCCAAAAAAGTGAACTTTTGTATATTTAGGCCCGACACCAGGACTAGAAAGGCTTATTGGAAAACTATTTTCCATTTTCCCTTACTATCACTTGCGCGATTCCAAATCCGCAGACTATTTTTTTCCAGGAAAAGTTTGTGATCTTCTTCGTCGATATGGTCGATACAGCTTCAGCCTCCACCCACTTGGTGAAATAGTCTATTGCTAGCACAAGGACTTTCCTCCTTCCTATCGCTTCTGGGAACGATCCTTCTATGTCGATCCTCCATTTTTCAAAAGGCCAGGGTGACCTGATGTTGGTCATTTGCTCTGCAGGTTGCCTCTGCATTTATGGCATGTTCCTGGCATTTATGGCATTCCATGATTAGTTTCTCCGCATCTGCCTTCATGGTTGGCCAATAGTATTCAGCCTGCATGGCTCTCAGGACCACCTTCCTGGGTCTCTGATGGTTGCCGCAACTTCCTTCATGGATCTCCCTGAACACTATCACTGGTAGGTTAGATCCCGCACATCTGAACCATGTCTCTGCGTGTCCCCTTTTATACAACAGGCCGCTCCTCATGGCGTACTACAGAGCTTTCCTCTTGACTGTTCTGGCTTCCTTTTCGTTGGATGACAGAACCTCATGCTCTAAGTAGTTTCGTAGGGAAGCCGTCCAGTGGCCTGTCGAGCTCTGTATCATATCAATTGATCTGGCCTCAATCGACCTCCTGGCCAGCTTCTCCAGCATGGCATACTTCATCAAGTGCGTGTGTGCTGAGGATGCAAACTTGCTTAATGCGTTTGCATTTGTATTCTGCGACTTGGGGAACCTCGTGATGTAAAACTCTTCGAACTGTGCTTCCAAATTTCTGACCTTATCTATGTACTTCATCATGGTGGGCTCCTTGGCGGCGTACTGACTGTTATACTAATTGGCCACCAACATAGAGTTTCTGTGGGCCTGTAGTTTCTTAGCCTCCAATTTCTTTGCTATCTCCATTCCTGGGATTAACGCTTCGTATTCCGTCTCATTACTTGGTGCAATAAATTTGGAACATAGGGCGTAGGTTACCTCTGTGCCTTGCGGGTCAGATATTACTAGTCTCGCACCGGCTTCTTCAAATCCTGATGCACTGTCCATATATAACTTCCATACATTTGGGGCCTCCAACCTGTTCAGGATCGCTGCCTGTGTGTATCCATGCTTCTAAGAACTTTTTTTCTGGGCTTCCTTGGGAATTTTAGCAAGGAAATCTGCCATTACTTTCCCTTTTACCGCTTTCCGCGGGGAGTACTTAATGACGTACTCCCCCATCTTCATTTCTCACTTTACCAGTCTTCCTGAGGATTCTGGCTTGGTCATGATCGCTTTCAATGGCTGGTTGGTCCAAACTACCATCGAGTGTGCTTGGAAATATTGCCTCAATCTCCATGCCACATGAACCAGGGCTAGCACGAGATTTTCCCGGCTCGTGTATACTTGTTCGGGGCCTTGCAGCGCTCGACTTACAAAGTAGAATGGTCACTGTATTCTGTTCTCCTCTCTAACCAGCGCTCCACTAACTACCTCTTCACTTGTTGCTACATATAAGTACAACGTTTCTCCCAATTGTGGGTTGGGAAGGGTTTTTTGGTGGGCCTTGAGCTCCGTGAAAGCGTTTTCTTCCTGTTTCCCCAATTGTACAACCCATTTCTTATCCACACTACCTTTCAATGTTTTGAAGAAATGAAACGCTCTTTTCTGCTGCTCGGGACATGAAGCAATTCATGGCTGCCAGCTTCCCATTCAGGCTCTATACTTCTTTGACCATTCCTGGTGAATTAATCTCCAGTATTGCCTTCACCTTTTTGGGGTTGGCTCACAGCCACTTTTTGGAAACCATGTGCCCGAGGAACTTCCTTGCCCTCATGTCAAACTGGCACATGGAAGGGTTCTACATTATCCATGTTTCCCTGAACCGCGCTAGGGTCTCTTTAACATCCACCCGAAAAGTCTCGTACTGGGTGCTCTTTATTACCATGTCATCCATAAATACTTCCAGATTTCTCCCGATCTATTTTTGGAAAATTTTGTCCACTACCCTCTGGTATGTGGTCCTCACGTTTCTGAAGCTGAATGGCATCATTCAGTATCCGAAAGCCCTTTTCTCCATTATAAACGCTGTCTTTTCTACATCACTTTCTAATATGGGTATATGGTGATATCCCTTGTATGCATCCTAGAAAACATTAAAATGGATAATTGGTAAGAGCATATACCTTTTGGTCAATGATCAGCAGTGGGTAGCAGTTCTTGGGGAAAGCTTTGTTCAGGTCTGTGTGGTCCACACACATTCTCCATTTTTCATCTGCCTTTTTCACTAGAACCGGGTTAACCAACTATGTTGGGTATGTGATCTCCTTCACTATCCCCACCGCAGCTAGTTGGGTCAATTCCTGGTTAACAACTTCGTTCCTCTCTCGGCACAACATTCTCATTTTCCGCTTAACTGGTTTGCAGGACGGTTCCACTTTCAATTCATGGCAACCTATCTTCTTAGGGACGCTCGTCACATCTTCAAGCTTCCAGGTGAAATCCTGGCTATTTTCCTTTAGCACATTTATGAGCTCTTTTTTGACATATGGTGGAGGAGAGGCTCCCACTTGCACTAGTTGTACTTCGCCCAGTTCTGCTGGCAGCACCTTCGTGCCAATTTTGAATGAGTCATATTTGTTTATGACCATGGTCATGGCTCTGGCCTTGCCATTCTGCCATTCCTGACTTAGGTTCCCATTTTCCTGTTTGCATTTTCTGAGTGCCACTCTGTGAAATTCTCTGAGTTTTTACTAGTCTCCCCTAACCACGGTTATCCTTCCCTTTGTTGGGAATTTAAGCAGCAGGTGCAGGTTTGATACCATCCCTTTCAACAAGGCCAGGGCTGGCTTGCCAAATATCATGTTATATGGGTTGTTGACCCTCACAACAATAAACTCCATGTGCACCATCTTGCTCCTGTTTCCTTCGCCTAGTCTTACCGGGAGAGTGATTATCACTTCTGCCCACACGGTCATGTCTATGAAGTTTACCAGCGGAATGTCCATTGGCTGTAGTTTGCTCTTGGTGTTATCATCAAACTTCTCAAAAACAATGCCAATACATGATCTCGACCGAGCTTCTTCCGTCTGCATATGCTCGATGGATATTTTTGTCCATCGCCCTGACCATTACAACACTGCGTCCCCGTATGCATGCCTGTCTGGTATTGGGTCATCTGCGCCAAACGTTATGGTTTCGTTTGCGCCCAGCTTCCTATTAACCGACATTGGCTGGTAGGTCCATCTACATCGTGCTTTCCTCTTGGACTCAGTCATTCCTTCGGCACCACCGCCTATGATTGCCTAAATATCCATGACCTTCATGTTGTCCTATGTGGGAGAGCTTTCTCTCTACTGCTTGCCTCTTTCTTCTTCCGTTTTGACTCTAGCTATATTTTTTCCTTTGCCACATGTCCATTCTCTGTTAGGGATTCTTGGTCTTTTCTGCCCATCTTACTGTTTGCTGGAGCCTGCGTACTTGTTCTTGTCTTGTAAGTTGCTTTGTTGTGGGCCCTCAAATTTTTCCCCAGATGCGCTAGCTCTCCGCTCTGTACACACTCTTCAATGTTTTACTTTAGGTAGATGCAGTCATTTGTGTCATGGCCATGGTCGCCATGATAATCACACAAATGAGATTTACTTCTCTTTCTGGGATCCGTCTTCATCTTGGCCGGAACATCCAGTTTACCTTTCTATG
Organism: Rubia peregrina; assembly: GCA_032355705.1. Classification (NCBI taxonomy): domain Eukaryota; kingdom Viridiplantae; phylum Streptophyta; class Magnoliopsida; order Gentianales; family Rubiaceae; genus Rubia; species Rubia peregrina. Next base: position 12,367 of record JAULKK010300271.1, read on the forward strand.
CCACCAGGAAAAAGATCTTTACTGTAACTCCTCTGTTCCGATCAATAGAGCCTTTCCTTAAGAAATCTCCCTTCTTTCGGGTTGTGGGATGTAGCCTTTCTACCACTCTTGGTCATCTCCCGGTGGGTAGCCTGTCACCCATTCCTAGCTTGAGTCTTTCTCCCCGGAGCAGTCATTATTTTTACATCTCTAGCTATACTCCGAGAGGTTTCTGACCCCCGCTCCCGGCTGGGCACTTTGCTGTCACCATCTTGCTCT
>JAULKK010300289.1:0-12623 GCA_032355705.1 Rubia peregrina
TTTTTTCCCACTGAAATGATGCGTGCGTGCGTGCGTGCGTGCGTGCGTGTGTGTTTGTGTGTGTCAGAGAGAGAGGGGAGAGAGAGAGGCTTCGTTCTTACTTCATATTGTTAATTTCATTTGTTTGATCGTAGCTGTTAGATAAGTATTCTTCAGATTTCGTTCAATTTCAAAGTACTAATGATATGCTGCATTTACTGCTAGTAAATTATTGAAGCTTGTAGTTATAATTTATGTGCATTAAATGAGTTTCTAGATATATATATATACACACACACAGAGCTCTTGAATTTTTGGTGAGGATTTTTGCAAATTCAATGTGGTGTACTGGTAGCTTATGCCTTCCGTTAGCTATGCACCAATTAACTGAAAGATCCCTTTCAATTTTGATACAGTGAGTGTATCTTGGATGAAAACTAGAGGGTTTGGTACTGTTGTTCTGTATTGGAGATTATTAATCTTCGGATTGCTATTCTAGCATCATTTTGTTCCCAATTTGTCATGCCGGATGTGTCTAAGTCACTTCCCTTATAGACTTGTGAAAATGTTGTTTTGAGCTAGTTTGATTCCTTGTTAATGTTTCCTTGGAATTGTTCTTCCAATCTTTGTGCACAGTGTTTCATCGGGGATCAAGTCGAATCTTGATGAGTTGAAAACTAAACTTGAGAAGGACAGGTGAGATGCGATATTTTGGTTTGAATATAAAGTTATACCTGGTCTTTAGTATCTTTGATCAGTATGTAGTATTAGTATCACCTGCATTCTTATCTCTGACCCTGCTATTTGTTTAGGCAAAATTTTGCTAAGGCACTCTCAAAGATCTCAAAAGAGGTTGGGTTAAAGGGAGGAATAACTGATTGGTATTTGTTGGAGTTGCATTGTTATATTGTTTTGATGTAAATGAAAGCAAGAGTTTCTCTGTGCAGTGTGAGAATCTGTTGAAGAATGAGTCAACCAAGTTTCAATCACTATATGAAAATTTCAGCAAGGAAAAAGCTGCCCATCTGCAGGCCTTGAAAGGTATGCAGAAATTTGCTCATAGCCTCACACTAATTGTGATTATAGTTTACAGGAGCCCTAATAATGTAACCTAGGGATAGGCTTCATGGTATGTTCAAGATTTCATGCAACAGGACAGAAATAACTATACATTCATAATGCTGAAATTTGTTTTACCTTCTTTTCAACTAGCATTTGTGAAACTGGTATGATATCATTTCAGTTCATACATATTGGTGTTTTTTGACAATCAGTAGGCACTCACTCCGTTCCACTTCTTCTCAAATGACTGAGAATTAGTGGACCTTGGTTTCTATTGAAAGTCAAATGAATCAGTAACCAGCTTTCGTCCTTCTGCAGATGCCTTTTCTAACTATGAAGATGAGAAGGAAAGGTTATTCACCCGTTATGAACAAATGAGTGAGTAATAATGTAATAAAACCTTCAGTTTGTGTACCCAGTTTGTATTCAGAAACAGTTGGCTAAAATTCTTCCATGTTATAGGGAAGAAAGAGAAGAGTGCTCTAGCTGAAGTTGAGAAAGCATCTGCTGACAAAATCGCTGATTTAGAGGAGTCCTTGAAGAAAAAGAAACAGGTGAATACATCAGTACATAAAACAGTACACATTCTCTATTTCATTCTCTTATACATCTGATTCTTCTCCTTCTTCTGGGATCACAGGAAGATAAAACATTCAGCCTTCTGAGAAAATCTCTCGGGTCATTTCTGGATAATGCCTCAGACGAGGACTTCCCACCAGATGACTGAACTTCAGTTATACATATTCAGCGGAAAAGATGTCCCTATCCCTGTCATTATATAGGCAATAGCTGTTTTCATTCGTGAAGTGGTGTAGAATCTTACACGAAATTTACGCTGCCCTGTTTCTTTCCACTAGAAGTATGTGTAGTATCTTGTTTATAATGTTTGCGAGATCATATCGCCTTATTTCCTGGTACTGCATTGATTCCTTTGAACTTATGATGCAGATGTTAAATCAAGAATTTATCAGCTCTCAGATGCAAATATGTGTTTTGCTTTAATCCCTACAATTAGTATGGAGGTGATAATAGAAAACGTGCATTGCATAGTTTGCAAACAAGATTTGCATAGGATTTTTGTTGAAGTTGAGCTCTAGGACATAGTTTTATCTGAATATATAACAATAGAAAAGATTCATGATAAGCGACCATCTACATAATTTAAAGAGGTCAAACTAGGCAGCATATAGAAAGCTTTTCTTGAGCTACATGCAATTGAAGAAATAACCAGAGTTGTTTGGTACAACTCCTCCAAACAAAACATGGTTAAGTCTTCATAAGTTTAGTCTATTTCCCATGATTAGATGAGAATCAGGACTTCAAAAGCTGCTTCAACCACGGGCATAACATTCCTAGTGAACAGGGTTCAGGGATGACATTCTCCGAGCTTCTTGGGTAGAGAGCGAAGGCCGCCTGTTGTGAGCCTTCATTTTGAGAACAAATAGTCAGTGCATCTAACACGAATATCATAACCCCAAGCTTATATAAATGTGTAGACAATAAGAAATCAACAAACACCAATGAGGTACGTACTCCAATGTCTGTGACAAAGCGACAAGAGCAACATTTTACAGATGGTGATCCATGTGGGTACATCAGCAACGCCGCACAACCACCACAGTTGACTTGTCCAACTTGATTAGCTGCAAAAGAAGCAGAACTCAAAATTATAGTTTCATGTCTCTATATAAGATCGAAGGAAATTTTCACAACTTACCACTGTAAGGGATGACTTCATGGTAGGGAGGAGAAGACTACAATCTAATGCATAATGCAACGGCATCATTTTAAATGAACTTATAGTGAGCTATATTATTTATACTGAGAATGAATATTTCAAATTTGTAAACTGTGTGTACGCCCATCTAAAATCTAAACCCACCGAACCTAAATTCTGCAACAGGAGAGGTGTTCTTTAGTGGCATAATCATTAGGGATGATCATGCATTTGAGGAATCTATGAGGGTTATGCAACAGTATATCAAGTGTACCCCTGAAGCTACAAGGGGCACAGCAGATCTTGAATTATAAAACCAAAGTTACGACAGATGCAATAGTTTTGGTAATTATGTGAACCACAACATAGGTTATGGATTGAAAGACTGATAACCTTCTAAAACGAGATTAACTGTTTGGCAGCACGAGCATTGGACATATTTGACTCCTCGAGGATAAGCAAGCAACTGTCGACAAGAGCCACAGACCATTTGCCCCTTATCTGCATAAAATTTATATGGTTTTGATATGAATTGTTAGCATTCCTGCCTCCTACAAGAAGTAGAGGTTTCCAGCAAGAAACCAACACCCAAAACAAAGCAGAAGAATTTTAACTCTTATTTATGCCGTCAGAATTAGAATATCGCAACCAAAAGAAGACAGACAGAAACCTTATAGGTAACACAATTTAGATTTATTGACACCATGCATTAGAGAAAGATTTCACCTTCCGATTTCAGCCAAATAAAATGCAAGTGAAAGTCTATGTCTGAAATTCACATGATATGACAACACATTAGTTTGCTCTCTCATTCAGACCCAACAAGATTAGACAACACATAATGGAAATCCCGTGTTCGGATCATCTTCAGGGGTCAAATTCACTTTCACGACTGCTCAAGCCTGGACAAAAAGACCCACCTGGTGGTAATGACGATGGTGCCTGTGGCTGTGGTTGAGGTCGTACATGTGGGAGCGGTTGTGATGGAGGTGAAATTTTAGGACCTGGATGGACTCCTTCATTGCTGCCTCTGGCTCCTTCTCGATGGATTCTCACTTCTTTATCTAACATTGAACATTCATTAGTCTTACAAAGATTGCAAAAAGATTATACTACAGTCTACAATAAGGTTAACCACAAACTGACTCCCTGATTGCTTGCTAATCTCTAACAGAAATTCTTGTTACTAACAGGGGAGAGTGCTACTAACTTATCAAAAATTACATGTTATCCATTTCCTAAATTCTAACCATAAGGTTCACCATGAATAACAGACAACTCTTCTATTTTATTTCAGATTTCCAAAGGCAAGAATTTCCCAATGAAATAATACACTCAAAAGTTAGGAAGATATACTTCCTCAATCATACTACGTTCTTCAATATGGTAGTACCCTACCTTCTCATGTGAACTTTATAGAAAAAACGAGGTCAGGTATAAGCCCCGGCCCCCGGGACATAAACTAAGGACATAAAAAAAGAGAGTAAGTAAAGATGACAAGAAAGTTGGACAAACAGTTACCAGTAGGAAGATCTTCTGCTGCTTGTGAGATAGGTGGAACCGAGTTCCATCCAGGTGGAGGGCCCTCATCCTCATCTTCTAGCAGTTCGGGTTTTTCTGACATTTCTACATCTGAATGCTGCAATCAGGTCAACTTGACTAAATTTAAAGCTAACTTATAGGTGCGAGTTAAACCGGTTCAATTAAGTAACATCAAGCGTAATGGACCGGACGCAGAGCATATGAATAGATACACCATTCAATCGATATCAATGCCAAAAATGAAGACAAATTGTTCTCTCACTATTTGCCAAATTCAGCAATAATTTGAGCCGCCAAATAACTATATGAAAAATGAAGAAAGTTTTCATAAAATGGAAGGCTGCCCTTGTATAACCACAACTTGGATATATGTGCCTTTCAAGTGACAACCAATCCTATTTCCCCTTTTCATTTACTTCTGCATTGTGTGCATTGAGATATATGGACTCTACAGATACAAAAGTAAAGAACTGTGATACAATGCCCATTGCATCAAGGTTGAGTAACAAACCTGCATGCCTACAATATTAAACACCTTAAGAAAACAAGACCGAACAAAGTATAGCACTAAATAAAATTACATTCAATAATCGCCTGAAATATTTCCATTGGACTAAAAGCATTTTTATACAAAGAAGAAATACAGAAAAGATCCTTTAAAACACGTGTGAATTACATGCTTTATATATGTTGGCAACTGCTGAGAGCTCTGCAAGTTTGCTTTGCCTTACAGAAGGTAACTACTTCTGCCCTCAGAGCTGTCAGCAAAATCCAAGTAAATGCCCACTATTTTCCCATCCATCAAGCAAAGACCGTTTGAAGCGAGAACGGAATCACCAGAAATTCTGACTATGCAGGTCCACTATCAAATTCTCGCTATATGATACTACGAGGCACCTACACGTGCATAGAAGAGTCTGGCTGGGTAGAAATTCTATGACTCGGCAAGTTACCAGCTGAGTCAACATGACAGTCCAAAAGAGAAAAACCTCATCATGCATCCCCCTCAAATGTAATACAGTGCAGTCCCTTAGAACCCCCCAAGCAAGCCCCCATTTTCCTTCCAACTTTCATGGTTACTCTAAATCCTTACTATGTCAAATTTTCCCAATCAATCAAGTGCAAACACGTGATTCCCAGTCAATATAAAGACTTTTCACACACGTGATTCCAGCAACTCTAAGATAATGTAATATGATGTAAACCAGAATCCAGCAAAACTATACTACTTGTTAATAATTATCTGAAGTTTTTAGTTTTTCCACCCCTTGTTTAATTCCTCTCCTACATAGTTCCATGATTCTGCACTTTATAAAATCCCAATTTCACTCACACACGCACAAATTACACAATCACTACTAGATTTTTCCAAATGCTCGAATAACTTCTCCCTTGGAACAACTAAATGAAACAAGAAAACGCTGATCATGAAAATATAACGAAAAACGAGTAAATAATCAAAGTCCCAGTTGGGTAAAGGTACAATCTTTAAAATAAATTGGAGGAAAATGTGACTGACCGGGACCAGGAGGCTGAAGGGTGGGGCGAATTGGCGACCACCCTGGTGGAGGCCCATCCATATCTTCTTCATCATCTCCCTGAGCTTCTTCTTCAACTTTCTGCACTTCATTTACAACTTTTTCTTCAGAATCGGCAGCCGCCGGCCGAGCAATGCAGTTGAACCCCGGCGGGGGGCCATCGTCGTCATCATCGTCTTCCTCGTCTCCGGCGATGTCTCTGGGTTCTTCCGCCGTCGCAGTCTCTGCCATACTCTAATCTGTCGCCGTTGTCAGTGAATTCTCGAAGCTACTTTGACTTGCCCCCAGATACTACTCTATTCCACCGACCAAGGCTTCGTTTGGACTCTCGCGTTTTTATTCCACCGTTTGACTAGAGATTACAAATTATATAGCTACAAAACAAGAGTTGCTAAAATACAGGGGTCCTTTTACAATTAAATTGTTTTTAGGGTCAAATTAAGAAGAAGCTCTGAAATTCAGGAACTGAATTGAAAATAGTTTAAAATGGAAAAAAGAAACTCCAATCTCTGCAAATCCTCGCCGATATCCGGTGAATTACATCATTGCCGCCGTCCTTCGATGTAAATACAGGGTTTTGTCAGGTTCGTCGTTAGAAATTTAGTTGAGCAACGGGATCTATTTACTCGTACGCCACTGCGGGTTGAACGGCCATTCATCGATGGGTTATGACGATAATCATATGGAAAGATAAGATTGAATTAGAATTATAGAAAAGTAAAAAAAATTAGTTGCAATATTAAAATTTTATTATGCAGAGTGCAGGAGTTGTAAGTTTATGACCCGATTAATGCAACCCGAAAATCAGGGGTGGAGGCAGAAAATATTAGTGGCAGGGCTGATATGTAAAAAAAATCTTCAGTTTTCCTTTATGTTAGAGGGGGCTAGAAAAAAAATTTACCCCCAAATTTCCCGTGAATTTCAGCTCTGGCTCCGCCCCTGTCGAAAATTATATCTTTATTTATACAAGTTTACCGTTTAAATCTTAATTTTTTCATAACTTATGGAAATACCATCTTTCAAGAGACGAACTCTTAAAAGTCAGATGAAAATATTAAAAGTACACGCCAAAATAGTTAAATATCAAATAAATACTAAAATATGCATCAAATTATAATAGTTAAATGTCTAATAAAAGCACATATAAATTTTAAAACATCTAAGTATGCACCAAAATATGACACTAGTACCGCAAACAATAAACATCAATATAAAAAATTTAAAACTAATTCATAATATTGAAACATCAAGGCACACATTGATAAAAAATACACATGAATTTTAAAACATCAAAATTTGCACCAAAATGTGACATCGACATCTCGAAAAACAAAAAAAAATCGATATTAAAACCAATTCCCACCATTAAAACATCAACTGTACATTTTTATTTTTTTAATAATCAACAATACATTAAATAAAAGTCTAACATTCAAAATTAAGAAATATTAATATTAATTTTAAAATGACATGCTGAAAAGATAACACATCAATCCAAAAGAAAATATAAACTAAAATTAAGATAGTAAAATATCCCTTACTAGTGTCAAAATAAGTAAGTGTAGAAAATTTAACATAGAAACACAAGATTTTACATAATAAGATCAATATTTAACTTAAACACGCACTATTTTGGTGAAATGGGTTTTGAATAAAACGTCAGAAGGTTTGGTTGAAACATCAACTATTGTACTCCCTCTATCCTAGCTAGATTTTCATTGTAATCGTTGTCACGCTGTTCACGAAACATGTTTCACCATTAATATGTTTACCTACGTAAAATAACGGAAAATAAAAGTCAATATTTAGAAACTACTTGTTACGACGAATTGAACAATATCATCTACAACAATATTGTTGTTCATAAATCTATTCAAATATGAGATCAAACTTTGACAGAGAATAGTGTCAAAAAAATAGAAATGCAGATAGAGCTGGGATGGAGAGAGTAAATGAAACATCAAGTCTGGTAGTAAAAACCTGTGCATTGTGCAGAAATGAGGAAAAAATTGATCCGTGAATTTCTCCGAGCCAGATTCTTGACCCACCAGATTCTTATGACACCAAATTATTAATTCTCCAATTATTTGTGTCCAACACCCAAAAAGTGGTAATTACACTCATATCCCTCCTCCTCTTCCAAATTTTCTTAAATTATATTTGAAACTTCATTCTTAATTAAACTTCATAATATTGTACATTAATCCTTGATCTCGCAGTGAGACGGTCTCGCACAAAGCTGTCTGTTATTTTTACACAAAGGGCTCTCTTCGCTTATGTACTTTTTAAATATATATTTTGGATCTTCTCTTATTAATATTTTATTTCATCTGAATTTAATTTAATTAATTTAATTTTAAATTAATTTATTAAGTTTTATATAAAATACTATTTGATATATGAGAGCGTCTCAACTCTCATGTTATATTGTTAAATTTCAAGGAATCATGGCTCTTGGGTTTTTATTTTAAAATCAATTGATACTAAGATGACCCAAGATCTTATATACGGTATTAGTTATTATCATTGTAAGAAATCGACGTGAGATATATCTTTCAACACACCTCCTCACGTGCCAACGTAGAAACATTCCACGATCCATATCGGGACAAATTAAAGGGAATTCACACATCAGCCCAATAAATCTAACTAGGGCTCATATCAAATGTCGAGTATAATATTGATGTGGGATATATTTTTCAACACATAAACATATAGCGGCTAATGAGAATACCAATCATGGTAAATCTTCTTCACACCATTTTTACCTTTAAAATAAGAGTTCGTCTCTTGAAAGACGGTCTTTTCATGGAAAAAATCAATGTTTAAACTGAAAATTAGAAAGAAAAATCAAGATAAATTTTTTTGGGTTGTATTAATCGGGTCATAAACTTTTAACCACTACACGTTGCATAATGAATTTTTATTATTACAACTAAAATCTTTTATCTTTCATAATTCTAATTCAATCCATTTTTTCATATGCTTATGACAAATGATCTTTTCCATTGCCTTAAAATGAATAAATAAAAATTAGCCAAATACAAAATACGTAAAGTGAAAAAAATAACTTGAGGTGATCAGAAGTCCCTGACCACCCAAATGTTCCTACTATAAGAGGTGAAATCAAAATTTTATTATAAGGTGGGTCAGAATAGTTATTACAAGCGTTGTAAAATTATTTGTATTTTTAAATGAAAATAATTTATTATTTAAATAAATATATAATGTTTAGAATAATTTATTATTTAAATAAATATATAATGTTTAGAATAATTTATTTATTTTAAATAAATAAACTTCTACCATGATTTGAATAAATATATAATATTAAAAATGATTTATTTACTTTTGTTTTTTCAATAAACTGATATAGATGGTCCCCCGTGTGGCAGTCTAAACTTTATGCAGGAGTTTTTATGCAATTCTAACTATATTCCAGTTTCAGGTACCCATCTCTAAAAAATTTATAGGGACCCTAATTATTTTACAGGGACCTATCGCTAATATTTTTCAAGGTTTTTTTGTCCAATTTTCCAATCATTTTCCCACCATCTGTATTTTGCAAAAAATAATTGCAAAAAAATCAATATGATTACCAAACTGAAAATTATAAACATCAGTAAAAAAATAGCAGAACATTAACGAAAAATCATAAAACGTCAACTAAAAAATTGCAACAAAAAATACATAAAAATAAAATAAAATCAACAATTTTTTTAAAAAAATATTGACTACAACTAACAAAAAATCAACTTAAAATCCTAAAAATATCAACAAAACTTAAATTATCAAAAAAATAAATTAAAAACTACAAACATCAACTTACATCATCCAAAAGCTAAAAATATCAATTCCTATCATCTAAATTTCACCTGAAAAATGGAAAATGCCAACATAAGGGGAAAAAACACTACAAAACATCAACCATATCACCAAAAAGCTACAAAAATCAACCCCTATCACCTAAAACTCACCTAGAAAATGGAAAAAATATCAACATGAGAGGAAAAAAGACTAAAAATATCAACCCATATAACCCCAAAAATACTACACAACATCGATCCATATCAGTAAAAACTCGCCCAAAAAATGAAAAACATCAACACGAGAGAAAGAAAACTTTTAAAATTAACAAAAAAATCTACGGTACCTCAAGAATATAAAATTTCACTCTAAAAATCATAAAACAACAAATTTTTTATTTAAAAAAAACTACAAATATCAACCTATATCACCAAAAAGTTACAAACATCAACTCCTGGCATCTATATTCATACGAAGAATGAAAAATATTAACATGAGAAATAAGACACGACAAACATCAACTTCTATCACCTAAACCTCAGTCGAAAAATGAAAAACATCAACATGACAAAATAAAAAATAAAACTACAAATATCAATCCATATCACCCAAATAAACTATAAAACATCAACTCATATCAACTATGCCTCATCGGAATAATGAAAAACATCAACATGAGAGAGAAAAAGTCAAAACATCAACTAAATGCAACTATTTTCGTTAATTGCTCAATCTGGCAGCAAATGAATCACTTGAAATGCATTTAATGGATTTTTGAAATGCATTTAATGGATTTAGTATGCCTATTTGTATGGTTCACTTGATAATGATATTTATATTAAAATGCCGGAAGTATTGCAATTGCTAAAGGAATGTAATTCCGGTTCTCAAGAACTTTATTCTATCAAGTTGGGTCAATCTTTATATGGGCTGAAACAAGCAAGGCACATGTGGTATAATCTCCTTGGTGAATATCTAATGAAACAAGGTTATCAAAATGACCTGATCTGCCCTTGCGTATTCATAAAACGATTGGGGTTAGAATTTGTTATTATCACATCTATATTGATGACCTGAATATGATGGGAACTTCTGAAGAAATCCAAAAGGCTACTAAATATTTGAAAAGATAATTTGAAATGAAGGATCTTGGGAAGGCAGTTTTATCTTGGGTTGCAGATTGAACATTTTTTAAATGGAATTTTTCTGCACCAGTCTCATTACACCGCTAAAGTGTTAAAGCGGTTTTATATGGATAAAGCGCACCCATTAAGCACTCTGATGGTTGTGAGATCACTCGATATGAAAAAGGATCAATTTCGACCTCATGAAAAGGATGAAGAACTACTTGGTCCAGAAGCACCATATCTCGGTGGTATTGGGGCTTTGATGTATTTGGCAAGCCATACTCACTCTGATATACCTTTTGCAGTGAATTTATTAGTAAGATATAGTTCTTCTCCTACACTGAGGCATTGGAATGGTTTTAAAAAAAATATTTCGATACCTTCAGAGTACGATTGACTTAGGACTTTATTACCCTAAGTCACTTAATAGTGATCTCATGGGTTATGCAGATGCTGTATATTTATCTGATCCCCACCAAACTCGATCACAAACATGTTATTTATTTACATGTGCAGGCACAACTATATCATGGCGTTCCATTAAGCAGATGGTTGCCACTTTTTCCAACCATGCTGAAATATTGGCGATTCATGAAGACAATCGGGAATGTGTTTGGTTAAGATCTATAATTCACCATATTCGAGAAATTTGATGTTTGAAATTTGACAAGACCATTCCCACCACTTTGTTTGAAGACAATGTTGCTCGTATAGTTCATCTGAAGTAAGGATTGATCAAATGAGATAGAACGAAACACATTTCACCAAACTTCTTCACTCATGACCTTCAAAAGAATGGTGAAATTTATGTTCAACATATTTGTTCCAGTTTTTTTACGCGGCGGATCTCTTCACTAAATCACTACCAATGCCTTCATTCAAATACGTATCTGAATATCACGAGCCTTGTTATTGTGCACGACCCAAAAGATAAGAGCCTAGATCATGTCGTCACCATTACCTCGCATCGCAGACTGCAAAGAGATGCACTGTTCTTAAACTAATCAATTTTTTCAAACCGATTCGTGAGTTAGGAGTCCATTTTTCATTACTGAGAGTCGGACCTTGAAGAGATGCACGGTCCACAACCACCATTGTTGTGGCACTCGCACACCACCCTCATTGCAATGCGCATGCAAAAGATTTTAGGCTCGGTACCATGGTGGTTCGGGTGGTGAGTGATTCTAGGGAGAGGAATATAGTGTAGTGGCGTAGGAGGATGGGATCGATGGTGGAGGGGTTCATGGTGGTGGGTGATTCTGGAAGAGGGCATCGTGCAGGCATAGTGATGGGGGGTGTGATGCACTCAAGGTGGCGATTGAACAAGTGTTTCAAAAAAAATATATAAAAAAGATTTAAAACAGTAATGTATACTCATACATATTAACACGTAAAGTAGTAAAATATAGGACACAATTTAGCAGTTTTGAAAACACGTAGTAAGAGCAATATAGAGCTTGCTCAAAAGAATTGGATAAGGCCTTCATATTACTACTTGCATCTCACAATTTAGTGATACTATACTACAAACACATCTCTTCTTCCTTCATCTTCAAATTAGAACCTGTTCTACTTTCACATGCATGCTGTCAAAACTTGGCAAAATTTGTCTGTATATTCCAAAGAAAGTCCAACAGTACCAAGGGAAATTTCAGTTTTAAAACGTAGTAGGCTTCAAGTCCATAGGTATTAAAACCTAGTAACCATATCTCTAAGAATATAAACTCCAAAGCTAATATATGAGATTTATCACTTCTTGGATTTTATCTGTTTGATATCCTTTGTCAGCATTCTTGGTGCTATGGCCATGGACATAAGCTCTTGAAACAGCAGCTTACAAGCATATGGAAT
>JAULKK010300300.1:0-12621 GCA_032355705.1 Rubia peregrina
GGTAAACCTGCGGGTTTTAACCCATATGGGTAAACCCGCGGTCAACCCACAAACCCAACCCGTTCAACCCATATTTTCCAACTACCCATTTGACTCATTACCCATTTTACCAATTTTACTCATTTTACCCATTTTACCATACTCATACGGATTTAAAATTAAATAACCCGCGAGTTATGGGTCTATTTTCCCACCCCTATGTCTATGATACTATCCAAACTCAATCATAAAATAAGTTTCAATTACTGAATCACTTCAGTTTGGTGGGATTTGAACCTTGAACTTTGCGATAGGCCCAAGAGCATTGAGAAAATTCTTGATCTGGTGTTACAGTAGCACGCTATGGATGAAAATAGGGTGGACACATTTGACAAATGCTCCCTCTCATTATTATTGTTTAAAAAAGGGAAAATAGTTGATGGATTTGGAGAATGCATCCTCTCATTATTATTGTTTAAAAAAGGGAAAATAGTTGATGGATTTGGAGAATGCATCCTCTCATTATTATTATTGTTTTTATTATTTTTTTAAAGGGAAAACAAATGACGCATTTAGCAAATGCGTCCTCATCATTTTTAATATTGTTTCAATTTCACGGGGGAATTAATATTCCTTCTCAGTCGAATGAAAGAAACAAAAAAATAGTCGCATTCAGAGAATACATGCGCCTGGCGGTTTCCAAGCACATTTTTTAAAATCTTCCAGTTGATTTTTTCCTCCGTTTTGGTGATATGGCTCATTTTGGTTTTCGAAGGTGTGATATTTCGAGACATACATGTCTTTCTCATCAGTGACGACACGATGAGTTCCAGTGGATTTTGGATTTTGCCATTACAAAACACATGACATCGTCTCTAACTGTTGTTGATCGTGTAACACTCTATGATGGTTCTGCCCATGTCTCTGCTGGTAATGATGTTAAACTTCATATTACACATGTTGGTTATTCTTGGCTTTCTAAGTCTTTGCATATTTATGATGTGCTTATTGTGCCCGATATTACTAAAAGTTTGCTTTCAATTAGCAAATTGACTCGGGATTTAAATGTCGTTGTCTGTTTCGATGATTTGTTCATTCATTATTTGGCATAAAATCACTAAGAAAACCTTGGGTCACAGTCATAATGAAAATGGACTTTATGTCTTAGCCTATGGTGCATCTACTTTACTGTCTACCGTGGAATCAAATAAGTCGTGTACGTCTTTTGAAAGTTGGCACGCTAGACTCGGTCATGTACAACATTTCGTTATATATGGTTTGCGAGCTTCTGGATCTTTATCTGTCTCATCGATTTTGCTGAAACCTACCATTTGTGATGCATGTGAAAAGGTTAAAGGGAAGCGTTTATTTTTTTTATACAAATGATAGATGTGTTGCTATGGTACTTGATCTAGTTCACTGTGACTTATGGAGGTCCTCTCTCATTTTATATTTGCTAGGGTACTTCATATTTAGTGTATTTTTGTAAATTAAATTATTCATATTAAATTGTAAAAATCACTCAAAACGTACTCCCCCATCCCTCTTTAAGTAGCTTGCCACTCCCTTTAACACTAATTATAAATGATTTTAAAAGTTTATCATCTTAAATTACGCATAACAACTACTTACAAAAAATAGATATTCTAAATATATAGATGATAATAAATATTAGCAAGATCTCACACAAAAAATTTAACATTATATATTTATGAATTAATATGATCTAAACAATATCTACTACTCTCTCCGTCTCATCTGAACTTGCAATATAATCATTATCACACTGTTCAAAAAACATGTTTGGCTGTTAATGTGTTTACCCATGTAAAATAACGGTAAATAAAAAATTAATATTAAAAACTATTTGTTACGCCGAATTCAACAATATCATATACGATAATATTGTTGTTCATATATCAGCTCAAAAGTGCGGTCAAATTTTGATACAGAATAATATCAAAAAAGTAAGAGTGCCAGTAGAGTGAGATGGAACAGGGAGTACAAAGGCTCTGTTTGACAGAACTATAAGTTGCTTTGCTTATATGCAAAACATTGTTTAGTGTTTGATAAAATGCTAAAAACAACTTATTTTGAAAGAAAAACTATTTTTTGAAAGAAAAAAACAATAGATTACATCCACTGCTTTCAAAATAAACCAGCTGTATTTATAAGCACAGTTATACCAAATAGAGCCATAATTTGTTACAAAGTAATTAAGGTTACTCTATCATTAAACAAAATTGGCAAGTCGAAGATTGAATGAAGATAAGATTACAACAAAATATCTAAGGTACAGTGTCCCATGAAGATTTCTTAGGCTAAGAACAAGATTTCATAGGATCGATCGCACCGTTACTTCGTCAATATATTGCCCCAGTCGATAAATGTCGCCATGCTTTGTGCTTCAAACATTTGTGTCGCCAATTTATAATCATATCAGAAAATCAAAGTCCGGCAAAACAACATAAGTATAATTTCTGTTTATGTCACGACAGAATAGACAGTGGCAGAATTAAGGGGCGAGCCGGTGCGGCCGCCTCCAACCTCCGGTGAATGAAAGGGTAGATATACATGTATTCTTCATTCGCCTCGGTAAAATAAATGTTGGAAGTACTAAACTCTGTTCCGTCCATGATCCGCCCCCTCCTCAAGTTTTGGTCTAGTTCCGCCACTGAGAATAGATATTGAAAAATCTGCAAATATCGAATCTGTGGGTTGCTGTAGGGTTCTTTTCAATCTTCAAGTGGGCATTTCGCAAAAAATTGTTGCAGAATTTCTCTGTTGCAGTTCTGATCCTCTGAATTTTCTGTTTTTTTTGCCTGCACGTATGATTGCAGATTACATGGTCCACCCAATCGTTGTTGCACGAACGGGAAATTTACTGAAGAAAATTCCCTGAAATTTTGCAGTGATAGAATTGTGTTACTATTTATAGCTGTTAATTTGTGTAAGAGGGCGTTTAGTTAATTGGAGAAAATCAAACTATGATACTAATGACACTAATGTTGAATTAAAACATTATGCTACTTATAAAGTAAGTTTGTCACATATTTGTGGTCACTATTTAACACATATAGTTCTCCCTTTGTCCCAGTTCAACCTGCACATTTTTTTGGTCAACTTTCTCGTACCATGTTTGATCAACGATAATTTTATTTATGCATAATAATGTATACATCATGCAGGGAATCCAATGATATTTGTATCTATGTACTGGTTAAAATTTATGGTCAAATGTGTTTTGAGAAAGTTGACCAAAAATTGTGCAGCTTGAAATGGGACAGAGGGAGTATCTATTAATTGTTAATATTTTAGTTGTGTATATTTAGCACGTGAACACCGAGTTTCACATCCATGTACACCCAAGTCTAAACCCATTTCAAAAAGGATTTACACCCCTTTGTAACAAACAAGTAGCTAAGCGGGGATCTAACGGGTAATTTGCATTGAGAAAAGGAATTCTACTCAGAAAAAAAAATACAGAAATGAAAAGAGAGAATATAGTTCTGAATATGGAAAGAAGGAGGTTATTATGAGAAGTTGCATATCACCAATCATGCAATTCTCATGCTTCTAAATACAATTAATAAGCTGCTAATTGCTTTAACAACTAATCAACCGAAATCAGTTAAAAAGCAGTTGCCAAAATTTGTTGAAGAACATGAAGTTCAACTCAACTCAACTCAACATTGACGCGTTTATCAGCTTCCTCTGGCGATTAGACTATTATACCCTTTGCCTATTTGGCTCATCTGACAAATCTCTCCCCTTGAAATTTAGCTTGTCCTCAAGCTGTGTACTAAAAATGAAAAAGTAGAGAACTGATTCATAATAAAAGTGTTGTCTTCCCATGAAGATTCTTCCTCAGGAAGATGCTTCAATTTCACAAGACATTGTATCTGTTGTTGTGTCTCAGAATCTACCACGCGTCTTGGCAAACTACGCTATGGTTCTAAAACCAAAAGACAAGTCTGATCTGCAATAGGTATATGAGTCATCTATGTTGGTAGTGGTAGGAAGATGCAATCGATAAGCAGCTGATCCAATATTCTGAATAATAGTGTAAGGTCCAAAAAAAGTTGGAGCTAACTTCATACTGATTCTCTAAACCAAAGATCAGTTGTCTGTATTTTGTAATTTGAGATGCACCAAATCTCCAACCTAACAGCTCCTTTCGGTTCTCTTTTGATCAGTATAGTGTTTTTTTTTTAAAGGGTAATAGCTCAAATGAGCCCCCTATAAAATCCCACCCCTCCCCTTGCCCTTGGTGAGGATTGAACCCATGACCTCATGGTAGTAGTACTAGACTTCAACCGCTAGACTACATTCAATCCTCGTCAGTATAGTGTTTATACAACCTTAAAATGTGATTGGAACAACAGTTGTATCGATTCTCTCTGAGCAATCAAATCCTATGTAGCAGGAATAACCACATTCAAAAATTCTCCTAATGGAACTTGTTGTGGCTTAAATACATACAAAGCCCCATGAGGGGTCATCTTAATACTCGTCTAACGTGAGGTGTTTGCCAAACAGAAACAGAGAAACAGAAACCTGTTTGGCAAAAATCTAAAATCCACTGGAACTCATCGTGTGTGCGTCAAGAAACAGTTAGAGACGATGTCATGTGTTTTGTAATGGCAAAATCTAAAATCCACTGGAACTCACCGTGTGTGCTTCAGTAACTTCCAAAAGCTGATCCAATTTAACTTCCAAAACTGACTGGTAAATATGTTGTCCCTATCAGTAACAGTTATTTCTGGAAGCCCACGTAATTAGTAAATTTCACCCAAAAACACAGTGGAAACCTGATAAGCAGTGGGAATGACGTGTGAGTACTTGGTTAGCCTGTCAATGATCACCAACACTGTGTCATAATCGTGCGATTTAGGAAGCTTCTCAATGAAGTCCATGGAAATATGTGTGTAGGGCTTTATAAGGAATGGGAAGCGGTTGTAATAAACCTAGTGGATGTATATTTTCATGCATGCTTTTCTGACAAACACGACAATTTCTCACATACTGGATGATATCTTCTCTCATTCCAACTCCAATAGATTTGATGAATTTATCTCCCAGAAACAAAATCTCAGCTTTGTTCTCCAAGTAGATCTCCATTGAATCTACTCTCTGAGAAACGGGAATTGAGAAGAAACTAAAAAAAAAACTTCTCGCACTTACGAATCCCCTCACGCAGTCTTTCTCCATTGAAAACAATGAGCTCGATCTTTGGATGTTGATTTCCTGAGATTCGACCTATTTTCTCCTTCCACTGAAAGTTATTATCCCCAGTTTTTGCCTGCTCTTATTTGAACAACTTGCTGTTCCTCGTTTCCTGGGAATTCCCGTGGTTTTAACCTTTATGAGCTTGACTCTGAAATTCCGGTGTGCTGAAAGTTGGAGAATGGTCAGAAGAGGCTTCCTCTCTTCCTTTACCTTTATCTCTGTTTCTCTGCAGCAATGCTGAAACCCCCTTGCCATCAGTTGATCCATGCGTTCTTTCAGCTATTTATTCATCGATCCACATTTTTCATCAACTTCTGCACACATCTGTATTCCCTGCAACTTCAGTTGAGATTTCAAATTCACATAATGTTCTGAAATCATGGCTTCGTGATCCTTCTGATAAATCTCTGGTGTTTTCAATCTTGTACTCTCTGCCATAGCCAAGGATTGGAAGCTATGATACCAATTTTGTAACAAACAAGTAGCTAAAAGGGGATTTAATAGGTAATTTGCATTGAGAAAAGGAATTATATTCAGAAAAAGAAATACATAAACGGAAAAGGAGAACGGAGTTCTGAATATGGAAAGGAGACTATTCTGAGAAGTTGCATATCACCAATCATGCCATTCTCATGCTTCTAACTACTATTGATAAGCTACTAACAGCTCTAACAACTAATCAACCGAAATTGGTTTTAAAAAATAGTTGCCAAAATCTATTGAAGAACATGAAATTCAACTCAGCTCAACATTGGCACGCTTATCAGCTTCCTATGATGATTAGATTATTATACCCTTTGTCTATTTGGGCTATCTGACACCCTTGCGCGTAGAGGATGGAGCATAACTTTGCAATACTACTTAAATTAGTAATGGGGCATTTGTACTTATAAGCAAGTAGTCAAAGTATTTATTCTATGTGAAAATGTCACATTAATTAGGAGCACAATTTCCCCCAATTTTTGTGTGTCAAGTCTAACACTTTTAGCATTCCTATATTGTTCACCTTTGATCCTCTTTAAGAGTTTCAGTAGTCAATTCTATATTACTCGTAGAAGTGAATAAAAAACAACGTCGGACAAACCTAAATAAATCAAAATCTCCCTAGAAAAGGCACAAAGTTGACGAAATTTAACTTCCACACTTCAATCTCCAACCAATTACACCATTGTATGAGAGAATTAACCCATATTTGTCAGAAAAATTCATGCGGAAATTTCCTTTCGTGGTTAAACAAAATGTACTTTTAAGTTGCTACTAGAATCATGATCAGTTCCATAAAAATCAATTGGTACTATGTAAGGGTGATCCATGATCTTATATATTGATCTGTAACTCTGTCAACCACTGATGTAGACACTACACACCCCCTCACGTGCAATATATTAATCATCGCGCAAACGTGGATATAAAAGGGTCATGAGTCTGTGAGCTCTGATACCATATAATCCACCACTTGACTTTGAACTGGCGAACTAAAGCTCCTGGAAATCCTGGTTTCAAATTTTGAACTTTAAAACTCCATGCGAAAATCCATGGGATCCTGAAACTTGAATGAAATAATAACCTCTTCCTGAATTCCTCAGCTGTGCTGATCTTGTGGAACATGTCATATCCTTTTAACACCATTGGAGGATAAATCTCTTGAACTGGTCTGAAATGTTCAAAACAATCAAAGAACCATAATGGAACATCGTTGCTGAATTGTTGGTGGAAATTGATAAACCAAGAGTGGTCAAATGATCTGATGTCGAATGATCTAAACCATGCTTGGATGTAGGCATGCAACTACATCCGCATTTGCATTATCATCAACACCTAGTATATTACAGAGTCATGAACTACAACAAGTTCTACCAACTCAAAGTATTAATACTATATATCAACAAGGAATATTTGAATTTAGTAAAGCATATTCAATTAAAGTACATGAAGAGATTTTACCTATGAACCAAGAATTTCAATCAATCAAATTATTATCGGAAAAGGCAATTAGTCATTATTTAATGCAAGGTTATAGATTTTTACATTTTGGACTTATACAAATAGCCTTACATCCATTAGTAAGATTAGGAATAGATACTCCTATATTTATGGCATTAAGAGATGATAGATTAATTGAGTATAAGGATTCAGTGTTAGCTATGATTCAAACTAATTAGATTTAATTGCATACCTAATTATTCGGCAAGTTTAACAGACATAAATTTTTTGAATTCATTAAATTAGATATTCAATTAAAACAAAATAAGATTGTAAATAATACTGAGCATTTTGTACTAGTTTATAGAATATACTTTAAGTTATTGAAGTCAATGATTCCAACTGCATTAAGATTAAATCCTACACAAAAAGATGAGTCAATATTTTTAATATCGGAATGTGATAATATTAATATAGAAACCCCTAAGTTATTATAATGGAATGAAATAACTATTCCAGAAGAAATAGTAGTAGAAAGACCATTAATTATACAAAGAAATAGGAAAATTACGCAATCATCTTTAATTGAGGAACAAGAGGATGGAAAAGTATTAATTAAATTTAGGAAATCTATGTCATCTAGATATGCACCTAATAGGTCAATACCATAAGAACCTAGATATTATGTTGGACAGTCATCTAGAAAATCAACTACGGATATTCCAAAAAAAAATCAGAATTCTAGAATAAGATATTCAAGTCCATTTCCAGAGATAATTTCAGATGGAAATAATAATTATGAATCACCTACACAAAGTGAAATGTTTTCAGAATTACATTAAAAGAATGAATAGGGACAAAAGAATAATAAATAAAGATTACGTAAATAAAGATTATTATAGTATGGAAAATAATAAAATCAGATTATGGTTTGAAGAATTAGATATAACATTAAGGAATTATATTTAAAAAATTGGGAACTATTAGATAACTTAAAAATAAGCAGAATGAAATTTTTTATTTGGCTACAATATTACTTAGAAAAAGAACAAGTAATTAAGGAAACTAAAATAGGAAATATTCCAATAATTAATGTTCAATCAAATCTATTTAAAAAAATGAAAATTACATAATGATATGGTCATTAGCTCAATACATTCTCCATACATGAAGTAATAATAGCATCACCATTTAAGGTAGCCACAGAACCAACAAATGTATGCGATATTAAAAAGGTAATTCAACAAAATAATTATTCAAATCAAATATTACATACTAAAGCAGAACAATTAGATGTAATATCAACAAAAATATATAAAAGGGAATCCAGATTTTCAAATGAAATATCAAAACCTCATTTTCAAGCTGCTCCATTTAGAAGTATGGACAAATCAATTTCATGGATAAAAAAGGATTAGGCTAGTAGTTCAAAAACTATACAAGTCATATCTCATACAAATAATAGAGAAGAAACAAGTTCAAGTAGTGAAACCATTGAATTTGACGATGAGTTAGATTTAGAAGAAGTTGAAAAACAATTTACTGATATTGATAAAGATAATAAACAGACAAATAATTTAGAAATAAATAAGAGTACCAAGGTTTAGAAAAGATTGGAGAAAAGATAAAACAAAACCATATTATCCTAGACCAACTCCGCCAGATATTCAATTTGAGAAGAAAAGCCAGATATTCAGTAGTTATGATGGTCAATCAGTTTACCAGTGGAATATCGATGGAAAATCAGAATATTAGATATTAAATATTCTTCAAGAGATGGGAATGGCCAGAATGACTTATAAGACTAAATCACATATAACTAAACCAGATATGGTAGCTTTACTAGTAACAGGATTTACAGGACAATTAAAAGGATGGTGGGATAATAATCTCACTTTAGATGAAAATCTAGCTATAATGCACCATGAAACAGAAGAAGCTGTAGGAGAAGATAATAATATTTCATATGTAATGACTCAAGATGGATCAACATTTTTAATATATGTTATATCAATGCATTTTATAGGAAATCCAAATGAGGAATTAACTAGTTCAAAAATATGTTTAACAAATCTAAGATGTCCAATTTTAACGGATTTCAAATGGTATAAAGATATGTTTTTAACACAAGTATTAAGAAGAACTGACTCAAGCGCACCATTTTGGAAAGAAAAATTTATTACAGGATTACCAAATTTATTTTCACAAAGAATTATTACAAATTTGCATAAAGAATTAGGAGTAGATAAAATTGATTATAATGATATAACATTTCATGTAGGAATAAATGTCTTAGTATAAAAGAATCACCACATATTCAATCCATGAAAAACACATATTTTACACCCTTATTGCCTCAGTTTTACAAAAAAAAATACTGAAAAGTTGAGGTGGAAAGTTTTTTTACCTCGTTTCCTAGAAAATGTTGAAAAAATAAATAATTTTACCTTGACTATTTAAAAAATAAAGTAAAAAGTTAACCTTTTACTACGGTTTTTGGGATATCGATGTAAATAAGATATAATTACTGATATCGTAACGTTCTCAGTTTGCTTTCAGTTTCACCGATAGTGCACAACGTTAACGATTACTCGGCTATGTTCGATGGGTTGAAGAAAACTTGTGTCGGTTGACTGATGTCGTAACGTTGACTGATGTCGGTTCGTGACTGCTGAAAAAGTATATTTTTATATAAGTTGACAATTTTGACCATTTTTCTAGAAACAAACCTTCGAATTTTTTAAGAATAAAGAAAATAATAGGTTTCAAATATCATTCCCCTAAATGGTAACCAAGTGATGTTTTAACACTAATTGGAGATTGGGAGAGTTTTAAAGGTAATAAGAAAATAGAAATGCTTTACTTATAGGAAAGGTCATAGATGATAGTTTCCTTATGGAATTAGGTTAAGTTGCAGGTTATATTATACATAGTAATTTCTTCATAGATTTTAGAATCATATTCCTGTTGGACTTTAATTTTTTGCCCTATATATTGAAATCCTCGTAAATCAATGAGGTGTGTCAATATAGATATCAATGACCCATTGATTATTAAATTAACTCTTTTATATTTTCTCATAGTATCAAAGTTTTTATATTTTCTCATCGTATCAGAATTTTTATATTTTATCATTATATCAGTGCTTTCATAATTTATTATGTTATCAGAGGTTTTTATATTTTAACATGATATCCGAGCTTTTATAATTTATCATGGTATCAGCTCTGGTTCGATTTAGGACCCCTCTTAGTTTATCTCGAGGTCAACGAACCTTTAGCCGTATCCACCGTCTAGCGTCAGGACAATAACACGCCCTACGTTGTTGTCATCGGCTAGTCTATTAATATTACTATAATCATCTTCGTGATGAATGCTGCTCTTATTAAAGTTAAATATTTCTCTACTTCTATCGTTGTTGTTTCTACTACTGAAAATTGAATACCTTTCTACCAAGTCATGTCCTTCCTGCCGCCGCCATTCTTAGTTGCCTCCATCGTCATAAGGATCTCCACTGCTTGTTACTACTACTGCTAATGAAGTTGAATAATACTCTATTGCTACTACTGCTACTGTTGTTACTGCAACTTCTACTTCTTCTCCTACTAAAATTGAATTTCGTTTGATGGATTTTTTTTATTTAAAAAACTTTAAACGATTAGCAATTTCATAATTTTCTCCGCAAGTTGGGCATTCTTGTTCATCGTGCTCCAACTTGAGTGAGGGTAATAAGGAAATAGAAATTCTTTCCTTGAAGGAAAATTTATATGTGGTAGTTTTCCTATAGAATTCGGTTTCCCTGTAGGTTAGATTATAGATGGTAATATCCTTATAAATTTTAGAACCATATTCATGTTAGACTTTAGTTTGTAGCCTTATATATTGTAAACCTCGTTATTGATGAGATGTGGCATTGATTAGATATCAATGTGTCGATAATTATTAAATAAACCATTTTATATTTTCACATGGTATCTATGATACCATGATAAAATATAAAACTCTGATACAGTTCCCTTGCGAATTGTGACAAGAAACAAAACTGTATGAATTGTAGAAGTTTCAACCACAAGAATAAAAGTATGATTATAATTGAAGTTGAGAAAATTTATGAGCAAAACGCATTTTACGATGATCAATAGATCAATCATCGTATACTTCTAATGATAGACCCATTTAGAACCAATCACGTTAACACCAGAAGAACGTGGAACCAAATCACAAGTCCGCTGAGTACAATAATTATCATTTTTGAATTCATAGTATAAACCCATTTTGAATTTTTGTCAGTCAATACGATAAATGGGAGGTTCAGTTTGAACAAACAAAACATCAAATTACCATAAACTTCACAATTAGAATAGTATTTTTGCTTAAGTAATCATGTCTTAGAACGAGTTGTTATGTACTTACGAAAAAATTCACTACTTTTACGTTTCTAAATAAATTGTGCCACTTTTGTAAGTGTCGAGCTTGATGAAAGACATGTGTTTGATGAAAGAGAGAGCGTGTGTGAATATGTACTATACAATACATTGTGGACATTTTTTATATTGTTATATCACGCCTTATATTTTACTATATACGTCCTATATTTATACTTTTTGAATACATAATTTATTAAAAAATAAACTAAAAGTAAATAAATATGAATATTTATTTATAATTTCACTTTTAAAAATAAGATTTATTAGTGGGCGGCCGCCCGCCAGTTGATAGTGGTGACCGATCTCCGGCCAAACTCCGCCTCTGGTGGTCGTGGTTCTCATCTCATGGTTCTCATCCCATGAGATGAGAACCATAGGATGAGAGCCACGGGAACAAAAACCAAATGAGAACCATGGGATGAGAGCCATGCGAAATGGTTCTCATCTCATTGTTCTCATCATATGGTTCTCATCCCATGAACAAAAACCAAATAAGAACCATAGGATGAGAGCCATGCGAAATGGTCCTCATCTCATGGTTCTCATCCCATGGTTCTCATCCTATGGTTCTAATCCCATGGTTCTCATCGCATGGCTCTCATCACATGCGATGAGAACCACGATCACCGAAGCTGAAACTTGGCCGGAGATCGGCATGAATTTGACCGGCGGCCACAAATCAAAATTTTAAAACTTAAATTAAAATTAAATATTCAAAAATTTAAAACTAAAATTGAAATTAAATGATTTTAATACATTATGTATTCAAAAAGTATAAATGCATGGAGTAAACAGTAAAATGCAGGGCGTGATATAACAACACCCAAGTTAAACGAGTCGAGTAGTTTGAAATATCTCGAGTTTGATCTCACCTTGAGTTCGATTTAGGCTGTAAAATATTGCCTCGAGCTCGATTTCAAATAAAATTAATTTGGGTCGGGCTCGTGTTCGAGCTCCAACTCGAGCCATGGTTTGAAATATATAATGTTGCTCGATAAATTTGACGAGTTTCACAAACAATATTAGTTGAACTCGAGTTCAAGTTCGATCTCGAATAATATTA
>JAULKK010300311.1:0-22761 GCA_032355705.1 Rubia peregrina
TTTGTTCTATTTGAATGATTTTGTGCTAAACTAAGTGTGGGCGTGAATGTATTGTTCTTGTGCTTTAATTTTGTGATCTTCATTGAATGTGATGATTTAGGAGGGATTATTCTTGACTACATGATACTCTTGATGGGATGTTGTGATTGTTCATAGGTTGATTGTTTAGAAAAGATGTGTCTTTATTGAATAGCCCTTATGTGAAGATAACAATTTTTGGGAATATTAGGAGTTTTCATCATGGAATTATTTGGAATTACTTGTATTGATTCATCGCACAGGGGAATATGCTTGGTTTAAGGGTGGGGGAGGCAATTGTGAGCACTTAGAAGTTTTCATCGTGGAATTACTTTGTGTTTTTGTGTTGCTTTATTAGGTGCGTTTTCTTTGTCTTTTGGGAAGTTTTGTAGAAACTTTGGTGATGTAACCTTTAGGTGGTTATCACTTTGTTGGGGAGTGTTTTTTGGTTGAACAATTTGGTGGTGTAATTTTTTGTTTTCTATGATCTTTTGTACTCTCTCTGTCTCAGCTATTTTTGTGGAGAGAGAATTATCACATTGTTCAAGAAACATGTTTTGACCATTAATATCTTTACCTACGTATCATAACGGAAAATAAAAGGTTAATATTTAGAAACTACTTGTTACGATGAATTGAACAATATCATATACGATGATATTGTTGTTCATATATTTATTCAAATATGAAATCAAACTTTGATGGAGAATAGTGTTAAAATTCTCTCTCCGCAAAAATAGTTGGAATGGAGGGAGTAGTATTTTGTTCTACACCAAACAAAATTGAAAATATATATATATATATACCAGCTAAGTTGGAAACCCGAAAGGGCAACTTAGGTAAAAATAGGAATGAAAGACCGGATAGGTCGAAAAGCCTAGGTAAAAATGAGAGGCTAAGGCCCAGCTAAGTTGGAAAACTTAGGTAAAAATGAGAGGCCGTGTGGAAAAAGGTGAGATGGTGAGCTTAACATGTGTGAATGCTAGGATGAAAACACGAAAGGGTTTCTAGGCAAAATGAGAGAAATTGAGAGAAAATGGAAACTAAGTTGAGGATCTTAGGAATTTTCCTTGGTTGTGGCTAACTTGAGAATCTCGAGTTATCCTTGGTTACAACCGAGTTGAGGATCGTGTGGATTATCCTTGGTGGTTTTTTCGGTAACGACTCTAGGATTGCATTGGCGGACTATTCGGTGAAGTAACCTAGTTCAACACTTATCATTCTTACACTTATCTTTTTATTCACAATATTTTGGGATGGTTAAGTTACTTTGGTATCTTAGGGGAGTGAGATATTTGTGAGATTCTTACTTCTTTGGGGGAACTAGGGTAGCTTTGGAATAGGTTGAATGCATTGGCTAACTTCTCTTGCATGCTACAATTTTCTTAGATCTTTTATCATTTTTGTTTTCTCGAGGACGAGTAAAGGTTTAAGTGTGGGGGGATTGATGTTCACCATTTAGCATGTGTTAGCCGATTCATGTAACACATTAATTATCATCTTTTGTTTGGTTGATTGCTAGTTTTAGTTAGGTTTGCATGACAAAGGGTTTTGACGATCATTATTGGTTTTCTTGTCCAAATCCCAAGTTTTGTAGATTTAATTAAAACTAATGGATAATTTATATTGATGGGCGCCTAGATCTTCCCTTTTTGATCTCATCATTATGTGGCTCGTGAGTATTTCTTCTTTTTATTATCTTTTGCAAAAGGCCACGGACCATATGTCATGGAGTATATTTTAAGGCCACTCGCAAGGGTGGTAGAATATTTTAAGGCCACAAACCTTAACTCGTGGTAGTATATGAAATGGGGATCAAGAAATGCGGATTCAGAATTCACAAAGGCTAAGTCAAAGCGGAAGAGTTGGTGTCCCGGAGTTGCACGAAGTTCTAGGAAATATATGAGAAGAATCATCACTTATTGATTTCACCATTGGATTAGTCTTCTCGAGTGCTATGAAATTGACTAAAAGAACGCTCAAATCGGACCTACGGTTCATCCGTAGCGGAGCAAAGAAGTTAGGCAACCGAACTAGCAGCGGCTAGCACGAGCAGCACAAGATTGGCATGAATCAAGATCTAGCAAGGCTTGTACCAATCGGAAAGACCCATGTCGTGAAGCCTTGGAACAGACAATTTCAACCAGCACATGCCGTGAGGTTTTGGTACCGAGGTTCCTGTTTTGGCAGGCCGTTCCCCTCCAAGTCACCTTTCACTACAAAAATTGGCTAAGTATGGGAGCAGGACATTGCATTTTCCGTGGCCCACGTCATTTCAAGTAAAAAATGCCAAGACCAGCCCACGAGGTGTGAATAATAACACGGGGTGAATCGAGGTACTGATCAAAAAGAGCATCCAACCGATGGGGCACGCCAAAGGACGCATGACGCTGATAAGAAAGAGCAAAAAGAAGACCCATTCTACAGCCCATGACAGATGACATGGAAAGTGCCGGCATGAAGCAAAACGGTAGTGCCAACACCAGCACGACAGGCACGGGCCGTGGCATGAAGAACCCCTGCGCAAATTGCGGCTGAGAGGGTTTTACGCCACTTTTGGTAATATTTTTAGGCCCATTTCCTACTACTACTATGTACAAACCAAAGCCAATTAGGGTTTATGTTTTATGTTCATATATTTCTTTTCAAGAGTAGTTTAGAGAGAGAAAACTCTCTTCATTTTCTCTATATTTCTTCTTTTCATCTTTTATTTTTCTTTCTGCCCAAATGGCATTGAATCCATTGAGATGTTTGGATTCATTGTCAAGGGAGTAGTTATAAACTTGGGGATTATATTTGTATTCTTGTGTTAATGTTTATTTTTTGAGATATCTAGATCTACCTATTTCTGTATTTTTTGTGTGATCATTATGTTGGCTTGATTTTGATATTCTTGTGAATTGCTTGATTAGAACACTTTGTTGGCAAACAACTAAGTCTATTTTCATGTTGGTGCACTATTGGTACTGCCCGGTTATGGAAACCTAGATGTGCTTGGGGTGACGATAGTCTGGAACTGGGTTTGTGCACAAAGGTTACCATTACCATTGTTATCGTCACGATCGAGCATGCTCTAGTTACCCGACCAATGAGGTCCGTAGGTTTTCGGGTAAAGATAGATTGGCTAGTAAAACTAGGAATCACTTTGTTGATCCTATAGCCATCGATAAGATGACTATTTACTTTGCCTTTGTAGGCCTAGGGATAGTTTCGTTCGTGGTTTTCCACCCGAGACTTAATCACACGGGAGATAATCAGGCCTGTGCCATGAGCCACAACCATTGTTGCACTCTCTTAGTTAAGGAGGCGAGGATGATGGAAGAGTCTATATGCACACCTCTATGTAACAGATAGGAGGAATATTTTACCATTGTCCACACCACTTGACACATACACTAGAATTGGGTTTAGTTCTTGCATTTGATAAAATCTATGATCGATATGACATTAACCATGTTACGCAGATATTCCCTTGGTGCTAGTTATTATTGTTTATTATCATGTTTTCATGCTAGTAGTTGATAGTTAAAATTTTTGTTTATGTTCACAATACTTGTTGTTCCTAATAAGTGGTCGGATTGACGATCCGAAAACGGTTGTGCGTAGCTAGTTTCTAGATTCCTAACATCTCTGTGGTCGACCCCGGTACTTTCTTCTTTCTACCTTTATATGTAGGGTAGTAGTATGAACGGGAGCAACTTATAAATTTTATCCTTGACCCTTAAAACATAGAAAACCTCCTCTTATGTGTTTAACGATGCACCGAGAAGGGACGGGTCATTCACTCAACTCCAAATGAAGGCCTTGGGCTTACATGAACCCTACATGATAGGAATGAGCTTGGGTCAACATATTATACGTCACGGTCATGTTCGAACACATGCTATCAAAGTACTTGCTCAACCGAGCCTTCCAATCGGTGCTTGTACCTGTCATTCAATATTGAATCGTTAATTTTTTATATCGTACTTAATTGATGTTTATTAAGTAAACTATTTATCTATTACTAGAGCTGGATCCCTCGACCATTCCTGCTTCCGCTTTGCAAACCCTCCTCGCAAGCTTAGCCTTTTGATCGTGAAATGTATGGATCCTCCACTTGCCGGTAAAGTCTTGCTCGAGTCCTTTGTGTTTGAACTAATTATTGTCATAGTATTCCTTACAAAGAGCTTTATCCCTAGGAATTATGCACGTCTTCTTCAACATGGTGGTTATCAAACCACCATAGGGAAGATATTTCTTCTTTGTCTGTGCGGACTTCACCACTAATGAGATGATGGTGAAGCCGAGGTTTATCTTTATACCCTCCATGATGTAGTAAAATATCATGAGCTTCGCAATAGTCAGCTCGCAAGTATAGCCACCCACTGGGAAAATATTAAGGTATATACATTCATAGACGAAACATTGCTCTATAGGCAAGACACCAATATCAAAACTATTTGGCTTCCCCACACTAGATCCTTGTCTCTTAAAATATTTTTAGCCATAGGAACGGGACAAATAGGAGTAGCGTCGCTGACACCAGGCCAAACACGTGTGTGAATAATTTTGAGGCGACCATTGGGATCATCGGGCCTTAATTTCTCAGGGGAGGTGTACGAGCAACCTAGGGCAGCATATATTTATAAGAAGTCACAGATACATCTTTCCCATTGACCCTGGTTAGTTATTGATACTTTGGCCTAAATTTGGATAAAATTGTATCATTTCAACAACATGAACGGGCTAATCTATACACAATAGCTAATCTAAATGTTGGGTTTTGAAATTTTCTAGCAAATACTAGAGTCCCAAATTTTCAACGTCCGATGCTAATATATCCTTAGAATTGATAAATTTTCTCTTTGAAAAATTGACACACCTTTGCTCGGTGGCTTCATTGAAGAATTTTTTAGATTCTCAAATCTCCGTGATATGGTGATGACTCTTATCATTAGTCTTTGACCTAGGACCCAAGCTCTTACGACTCAATTTCATGGTTTGGGAGATGCTTCTGGGTTTTGGAAATTTGGGAATAAGGGTTTGGAATATGGTGTTTTGAATGTGTTTGGGGGTTTTGTTAAACACCCATTCGCTAATTATTTTTTAAAACCTAAGAAGGGTTTTCGAAATCAGAAATTGATCTTGTCTACAGTGTGAAAAAGACCATTAATTTCCAAGTTTGGAAAGATATTTCGTGTCTCTTTTCGAGTTTGAAAAGCCTCCCGATTGAGGGGAAAATAGGCATAAAGGGTTTCAAATGGGCGACTTTCTCTTTTCCCCCTCCAAAAATTAACCCCAAACCAAGCCCATAATTCTATTTCGACACCATTCTTCCATGTAAGCGTTTTATGATTTGAGGTATGTCATCCATCCTAGTTCTCTTCTACTCCAATTTGTCACTTACATTTGTCATTTTCACAACATTTTTGTATCATATGAAGGTATGAGCTATGATGGATTATTTCATACCTTTTGATTGATCAAGAAGGAAAATATACTCTTCCATGTGTAGGTAGGGTTTGCATAAATGAGCAAACTCAAATATGTTTTGGTTCATGCCTTCTAGGGTTTGCATTAGGTGATTCGTATAGGTTATATTTGAGGTGGGGTTTGTCATGAAATATAAGTTGTATATAAGTGTGCTTAAATGCTATTTTATATGTTCATTGGTGAGGGTTTCGTCGAACATGTGTTATTACATATTATGCACTTTCTTTAAATATTACAAACTTATTAATTTTCGAGGCAACTAGAAAACTAGGAAACAGACTCGTGATGATGTGTCACGGTTCAGAAATGTCAATCCCCAACAACGGAGCCGGCATGGGATGAGGGTGTTGGTATGGGGGATGTAGAAAGCAAACAAACTCACTACATATCCTTAGAGCATAGAATGGCAAGGAAAGAGTTAATATTGTTGATTTTTGACAAAGTGATAGTTGTGTGTCAGATTAACGTGCCAAATGGTCGAGTTGGGTGATGAAGGTTGGTAGAACAAGAATAGACATCCGCTACGACTCTTGGCATGATGACCCAAAATATTACAAGGACACCTTGTAGATGGAATGCAAGGTAGCTTCAATTTTTTCTTACATTTTTCATCTACACTTTTCCTTAACGTGTAAACCCAACCTCATATCCTTGTGTTGTATAATCCTCGTAAAGGCTTTTCAAAATGAAGAAGAAGATGTGGGTGCTTTGCAAAAGATGATGTCCATGAGTTGACATGAACATAAGTACACTTTGTCAAGAGACTACATATTTAGCGATGAGAATAATGATTGCCCATGGGTAAGACATATGCACATTTAACAGGAGAGCTGGGAGATTCACAAGAGAAGGGCATAGGAGAATAGTTAGAACGTAGTGAGCTAACTTCATATTATTAGTATAATTAATATATTAAAATGTCTATAGTGATAACCTAAAACGAAGATCCAACTTCGGGTACAAGGGAAGAAAATCAGCGCATTGTAAGGAGAATAAAATTTCACACTAATTGAGCATCGGGGTTATGGTTATGCGGCAATCGAGATAGTGAAAGAGCGTCTAGAAAAAGATGTGTGAATTGCAATAGCGGGTGGGATGATGGAAGATGAAGAAAGGGCTTCGGTATAACCCATTAGTGTGGTTGACATTCAGAGTTGTGATTTATTTCTGAAAGGTCTACAAAACAAACAAGTTGCACAAAGAAGGATGAAGAGAGACAAATTGCTGAAAAGTGGTAATAAAATTTGTTAGTGATGATAGTAGTCATTTTATACATTCAGGATATATCAAAATAACTAAGGTTTCCCTATTTATGTATTTGTTAAGGAAAAATTGAAGAATAACCAATTGCAAGGGCATTTCATTCCAAGGGATAAACATGACATCCTTTGTGAAGCCATGAAAAAATCCAACCACCTGGGACTTGTTAGAGGCCTGGGTAGTTTCTTCACCGAACGATAAGATTTTGGGATCCATGCTTTGAAAAAAGGCCCTCTAGAGTCCATGCATTGAAAAAGGCCCAACTCCAAGACAAACACATTAAGCAACAAGATATTCTGATTCTTAGGTTGGTCTAAAACACAGTGCTAGTTCTAACGGAAAATTTAGAGGACTTGACGCCTAATTGGAATCCGCCATCTAGGGGCTCACGAAATTCTCACGGTGATGTTGAGGTCAATCATGTAACCATTGTTTCAAAACCAAGAATCGATAGGCAACTGTTTAAACCCGACCACCGCAATGATGCCATTCTTGCAACTGACAAAAAGGTCCAAATGATCCTTCATTTACTTATATCAGTTTGAATTGAGTTTAATATTTAATAGCACTTTTTATTGTGTTTTAAAGATCATGTCTGTGTGAACTATACATTGATCAAGAAATTGACAATAGAACACTACATTTAGCCAGTGGAGTTTTGCATGAGTTCATGAAACATCATCACTCCATACCAATTGTGAAAGGTCTTTCAAGGATTTCCTTAGATAAACCTTTGGTGATGGGTTCCTCCTTTCCAGTCCCGGACGGAGAGTACACGAATGTTGTCCCTGCCCGAGGAATGTTCCCTACTTGGCCTCGTAGACTTATATACTCTGATCCTATCAAGGATCAACATTTGCAGGAAACAAGGCCTCTATCATCCAACCGGGTGAAGAAAACACTAAAACAAGAGAAATTGATGCCCAAGACGGTTCCAACAACACCAGCTAGGGTTAGACCTCCATTGGAAAGAGCACAAATCCCTCGAGACATACTTGGTTTTGTACGTGTCCTTTATAACATGCTACAACGCAATGATCAAAACTCAACATACGCATTCTTGGGAAATGAATGCATGTTCGGATGCAAACAAGAAATAATGGCATTATGAATACATTTTGGGTATATTTTGAATACATTTTTAGATGTGAGCAGTTAATCAAGCGATGATGTTAATCTACACCTTGTTAGTGATTTGGTTTCTTTTTATTTCTAAATTCAATTTCAATTACGCTGACACTTATTACATATAATGCATACTATGAAATTATCCAGGTACATGTTTTTTACCAGTAATGAAAAGAAGGGATGGATATGATACAAGAAATTGGTTGTATAAAACAAGAGAGGATCGACTACATTCTCAAATGCCTGGGGCAGATGATAAGAGGATTTTCATTGTGCCATATATTGAGAGGTTATTTGCAACGTTCATTTCCTTTACAAACATCATTTCCGTACATTGCTAATAACAGTAAAATTTCTTATTCAGGGAAAATTGAAGATTAATATTGATAGTCCCGGCAAAGCAACGAGTGTATAGGATTGATTCCTCCACTTCCAACCGCTTGATGCATTCGTTGAGATTTTGGAATCTTCAATGAAGGAAAATAGTCATGAACCAAGTTCTTCGTTTCAGGTGGTCAAAATTAAGGTAATCTACCTGTATGTCAATTTAAAATATACTTTACATATTTGGTGCAATAGTCTTAGTAATTTACGTTGTCTTACTTAGAGTAAGTCCACCAGATTCTCAAAAAAATCTCTAAAATGGAGAATGAAAACACATATTCTTTATATATTTTTTGTTCAACTCCAACAGATTCTCAATTTTGCATAACTTTTTGTACAGTAAAACAATAATGATATTCGTTTAATAACACAATAATAAATACTTTAACCACTACAAAATTAGAAAGTCTCATGTTAGACTCACTTTAACGGTTAGACAAATCATGAAAAACTTAGTTTCAATAACTTTTATAGTCAAAATATAATTATTCATACATTATGATACATTTTAGTTTTTTTATAAAAGTTATAGGAATCTCCTTGGAATAAATAAAACAAACACTAAATCACTTCATTAGTTATGTCAAACATAAAATGACCATGTCTAACGATTAATCGGTCTAAAACATGACGTTGTGCGATAAAATAAACTATAAAAAATAAGTAACGACTATTTTTAAATTAATCAATATATACCTATTTTTTAAAAATGAGTTAAGTGCTAAAATGACTCAGACTTTAGGCTGAAAGTGCCAATATAACCCTGCAATCTCAAAAAGTGCCAAAATAACCCTTGACTCTACTAACTTTTTAGTCAGCAGTTTGATGGGTGGATTTAGTTGAAAAGACCATTTCCCTTGTCAAGAAATCAAAAGAAAATATCAAATCCATCTTCTCCTTCAACTTTTTCCGACCGACCACCTCTAATTTCTTCTGAATCCAAAATTTGGCCTGGTAGAACACCGAGCTCGTCGGTGGGCTACTCGCCAGACTTTTCGCCACTTCCGGCGAGCTTCACGAACGTGACCCCATTTGTTTTATTGTAATCTCATAGCCACCAGAATTTTTGAAAGTTCACGTGTGGTGACTATAATCTTAGCCCCTCAGTTGGTTTGAACTAACCCATTTGTTCAATATGCTCCATTACCATTTCAAAATGATAAAATGGTGTCGATAATATGATTAAATTAGTCGTCACAATAGATTTATGTGGTTGTTGCAAGTAAATCAAGGAGTGAGCTGACGTGCTTTTTAACCTAACATGTACTCTTCAATTGCTTCGCCCGTAACGTAATACGTTGTTCAATTGGTCTAGACTAGAGGGTTTGGAGTCTGAGTCACAGGCGGCCGACGATGCACTATCGTTGGAGGGCTTCGAGGCTAAGGACACCGGCGGGTGGCTGGAGTCAGCTTGGTAATGGTGAGAAAAAGGTGAAGAATTTGGGGGGAATAGGGGGCGTCGGTGTGGGAGGATAGGGCGGGAAGAGGCGGGGAATCTGGGGAGAGCCAGCAGGCTAAGAGGGAGACGACAGGATGGGGTGGTATAGTGCCACCAGTGGTGCTCACGACTACGGCAACAAAGAAGAAAGATAGTTTGTAATGAGGGGTATTTTTGTCATTTCATTTTATAGTCATGCCTAATTTATTTGGTCAATGCCGGAAATAGGGAGTTTCGTTATATCGGCGCAATTGTTTTGAAAGTTAGGGTCAGATTGGCACATACAATAATTAGTTAGGGTTAAATTGACACTTGCTGAAATTACAGGGTTATATTGGCACTTTCAGCATAAAATCAGGGTTATAAATGTATTTAACTTTTAAGAAAATTAAGTAACGACTAAGTTTTAATGAATGTCGCCAGTCAACATTTGTTCCAATGCATAAAAGTTACGTTAGGCATGAAAGCTAGATATAGAAAACATTTACATAAATAACTAAATTACTTTTAAATTAAAGGTGGTTAACATTAATAGCATTAAATTTCTAATTTTCCAAATGTATCATTCTCTCTCTACCAATATAGAGAATGAAACATTCTCTTTCCTCCAGTTCTCCATTTTAGAGAACCATATGGAGCATCTGTTGGAGCTGAAAAATGATCGAAATCTCAAAATATACCCAAAATCTCCATTTTGCATAATCTGTTGGACTAGCTCTTATAGTACACGAAACATTCTCAAACTTGGGAGTGCAACTATTACGTCATGTTACATGTGACCGAGTGCATAGATAAAGTCCAGAAAGATGTATTTGAACTTGAAAAACTAAGTGTAATGGTTCTTGGTTATATTCCAAACTACCCTCTGGAAAATATTTAATAAAATAATGTTAATTATAGATTTTAAAAAATGATTGGAAACCCTACTCGCAAGATAATATCAGTAGTGCACAGAATTCATTGGCTAAGAATCTAATTCTCAATTGGTCAGCAGCACAAGGGAATCCAAATATTGGTAGGGACACTCAAGTTAGATTAACATTGAACCGTATAAATGTTGAATAGATTTCTAGTGAATTCTATTCCTATCTATAGATTATTACTTGGTTAACATTATCTATAGATTTTTGAGTAGTTGAAACATAGTATCGTGTATTTGTTTCTTCAAATTATGGTTGTGTGCTGAGATAACAATGATGTAAAATTTTACCACAACATCGGATTGAAATTTCGAACTCGAAAATTAATTTCGTCTCTTTTGTTTTCATATACCATTAGTTAGAATTGATTTTACGAACTCGAAAAGATACGACACGAGAAGGTTTCCAAGTTTGAAAATGATTTCATATAAGAAAATGGTCATCCATAATTTTCCCGAATCATACCGGAATTGCGATACGAATCTGGAAAATATATTTCAATTAACAAAGACACGAAACATGGCTATTCCCAGTTTCTGAGTTTGTAACATAATATGTTTACGAATTTGGAAACTTCTATTGGGAATATTAGATAAATCTAATAGAATATTAGATAAATCTAATAGAATATTAGATAAATTATAATCAGGTTAAGAAAGCAATACCCTTTCTGATTGATTTTGTATATCCTTTTCCATATCTGATTATGCTTTGTATACCCTTCATACTCAGTATATATATATATATATATATGAATACACACAGCCACAATTATGTATGGATTTTACATTCTATCATGGCATCAATTAGAATTCTCTAAATATTCCCTGTCTTTTTCCAAAATTCCGAATTCTTTCTCTCTATTTTACCGACGAACGGACGTCGCCCACCCGCCTGAATGCTGGAATCCTACCGCCGCTCCAACGTCTCCGCCGGACTCGGCCGATCACTCCCTTTCGCCGCCGCACGCGGAAACATTATTTTTCTCCTCGCCGGATCACGCGCCATGTTTTCCACTCGCCCGCTGTAGTGATACTGTACCGCACTTGCTGCTCTGTCCTTGCATAAAAAATAAATCAATCATCCACTGCCATTCACAAGTTTGCTGTGTGTTTGGTGATATTAGATTTCTTTTTTGCACTTGGATCTGTTCCCGATGGTGTCAATCACTCTTCCTTCGTTGATCAACTGTATCACAATCAAGCTTGATGGTTCCAACTACTCTCACTGGCGTACTCGGGTTTCTTTTGTTTTACGAACTATCAAGTAGATTGGTTATGTTGATGGTACGATTATCTGCCCTCCCGAGACTGCAAGCTTATCCTCCAAGGAATATGAAGATAAAGCTTCTCACGATGCTCTTTCCCGTGAGGTTTGGTTACAGACAGATCAACTTGTTCAAGCTGCTCTTTTTTCTTCCCTGAATCCTTCTGCAATGTCGGCAGTTGATGGCATGCTCACTATCGCTCAGGTTTGTTTGGCTACTAAGTTTCAGAAAAATTCTCGTACTTGTCATCTGTTTCTCGTTGATCGCTTTTATGGAGTTCTTCATGAAAATATGCATGTCCAAGAATATTATGCTCGTTTTAAAGATATTCTTGATGAATTACGCGTTCTTGGTCATTCTCTCAATGAAGAGGACATTGTTGTTGTTTTTGTTGTGGCTTGAATGATGCACTCTCCCAGTATTCTTTTGCTCAAATGGTGAAAGATCTTTTACCTCTTTGTACACCATTGTTGTTGATGCTGAATAATTAAATATTTTTTTCAAAGCCCGTTCGTCTACTTCTGGACCGGTTTCCTCTGCTTTTACTGCTTCTCAACAGGGATCCGGACAGGCGAATCGGGGCAGGGGAGGCCGCCGGCCACCGATGGTGCGCCACTTCAGACCGGTCGTCCGAACTACGCCTGGCAATGGTTTCATCGCCCCTGCCATCTTACTGAATTTTGCTAAAACTTTTACATGTTCCTTGCGATGAGGCTACAAACTCCGCGGACACTATTCAGCCACATTACTAGCAATTGAATGCTACTCCTGATTGGTACATGGATTCTGGTGCTACAAATCATATAACGGACTCAGTTTCCAATTTGGATAACGTCGCTCATTATCACGGTAATTGTCATGTTTATTTTGGTAACGATTCTGCTTTAAATATTACCCATGTTGGCAATTCCCAAATTTCTAATTCTCTTACTTTATCCTATGTCTTGGTTATTCCTCATATCACCAAGAGTTTATTATCTATTGCCAAGTTGACAAGGGATTTAAATGTTGTTGTTTGTTTTGATGACTCTTCTTTTTACTATCCAGAACAAGGTTACCAAGGAGCTCGTGAGCCGAGGACACGGTGAGGGAGGTCTTTACGTTTTAGATTACGGTGGTGCTACTTTAGTTTCTTTGGTTAATTCAAATAAAGCCAAAACCTCCTTTGAGCTATGGCATAGTCGGTGAGTACATGTTCCTTTTTCTGTAATTTCATCTTTAAATAAAACTAGCAATTTGTCAGTCACTAGTTTGCTGCCTAAGCCTCATTTTTGTTCTTCTTGTGAGATGGCTAAGAGCAAGCGTCTTTCTTTTAATGATAATTTAAAATGCGCACCACGCATACTTGATTTAGTTCATTGTGACCTATGGGAACTCTCACATGTTGCCTCTCATGCCGGGTATCTTTATTATCTTATTTTATTGATGATCAATCTCAGTTTACTTGGATGTTTCCTCTACGACGAAAGTCTGATTTTGTGGAGGTTTATATGCAATT
The DNA here is from genome assembly GCA_032355705.1 of Rubia peregrina. Classification (NCBI taxonomy): domain Eukaryota; kingdom Viridiplantae; phylum Streptophyta; class Magnoliopsida; order Gentianales; family Rubiaceae; genus Rubia; species Rubia peregrina. The sequence continues at coordinate 13,389 of JAULKK010300311.1, forward strand.
TGAAGCCTTTTTTGAGAATAAATTTTCCACCACTATTAAAGTTTTTCAGAGTGATGGTGGAATCGAGTTTGTGAATCATCGCATGCGATCTCATTTTGCATCTAAGGACATTCATTATCAAATTTTATTCCCTAATACTCCGGAGAAAAATGGCCGTGCAGAAAGGGAGCATCGCCATATCACTAAGACTGGTTTGTCATTATTATTTCACTCTGGCCTTTATCATTCATTCTGGTATAATACTTTTTCAACAGCAGTCTATACTATTAATAGGCTACCTACTCTGATGTTATCTGGTTAGTCTCCTTACTCCATTATTTTTGGCGCTCCGCCTGATTACTCCAAATTTCATGCGTTTGGATGCCGTGTTTTTCCATTTTTGAGACCTTGTTCTGCACACAAGTTCGAACCCCGGAGTATGCCACACATTTTTTGGGATACAATTCACAGTACAGGGGTTATCGATGTCTTGATCCTCTTACCAAAAGAGAATACATCACTCGTCATGCTCAGTTTGATTGAACTTATTTTCTGGGTTCTCGTACTGGTTATTTTCAATATGCTTCTTCACTGGATGTTTCAGCTTTTTTAGAGCCATCTCCGGTTACCTCAGAGGTGTTTGAAGCGTCTTCCTCCTCAGAATCACCCATTATTTTAGATAATTTATATTTTCTGACTTCTCTGGATTCTCCAGTTGTACCATCACATTCTTCGAGGCCAGTTTCGCCTTCACTGGCCGCGCGTGAGTCTCATGCGCTACCCCGGTCTGCAGCCGCCGCCAACGCCAGTTGTTATTTGTGGGAAACCACCATCGTCATCTCGGTAGTCAGAATTTTAGCCAGCTCTTCCATGGAGCTCACGTGCCGCCGAATAGATTCCCGCGTGCCATCCACGTGCCGAGCTCGCCTCAGGTTCCGGCAACCGCCGACGACTCCTCACCATATTCAAACTACTCGCCACCCTCATCGTCTGACGCCATCGATCCCACATCAGGATATGTGCCACAAGCCCCGGGTTCGAATCTTCTCCGTACTTAGATCCCTCTTCCCGGTATTCGATGGCTACTCGTTCTCGTACTGGGTCTTTACGGTACAAGATTTTTCGGATTATGATATTTTTGGCTTATTGAGTGTTTTATTTGCAAAGACTGAGCCTCACATTCATCGTTACCCTATCAAGGATCCATACTGGGTTACTGCCATGGATTCTGAGATGGTTGTTCTTTGTGCTCAACAGACATGGGAGCTGGTCATCGACGTTCTCATCTCAATGCCGTTGGTTCTAAATGGGTGTATCATTTAAAGTACAAGTCTGATGGTTCCCTTGATCGGCACAAAGCCAGGTTAGTTGCTCATGGTTTTTCTCAGTTTCCTAGTTTTGATTATGATCATACGTTCAGTCCGATTGTGAAAGCATCTACCATTCGTAGTGTTTTGTCTCTTGTTGTCACTGGTAATTGGCCATTACGACATCTTGATGTGAAGAATGCCTTTTGAAATGGTGTTCTTGATTCCCCGGTTTATATGGAGAAAATTGTTGGTTACAAAGATCCTACGCGTCCTGATTTTGTTTGCTGTTTGCTCAAGGTCATTTATGGATTGAAACAAGCCCCTCGTGTTTGGTTTCAACGATTTAGGTCCTTTTTGGTTGGCCTGGTTTTGTATGCAGTTCTGCAGATACCTCCTTATTTGTTTGCTCCAATTGTGCTTTAAGATCACTGATCTTAGCACCTTACAATATTTTCTGGGTTTGGAGGTTGTGCGAAATTCCGATGGCTTATTCCTTGGTCAAACCAGATATGCAAAAGACATTTTAATGCGCGCCAGAATGAAAGACTCGGCGCCGGTAGCTATACCTTTTACAATTTTTGCAGCTTTCCAGTACTTCTGGTAAGCCATTCGAAAATCCCACTCTTTACCGTTCTTTGGTTGGTGCACTACAGTATTTGTCCATTACGCGTCCAAACTTTTCTTATACTGTGAATACGGTCAGTCAGTATATGCAGTCTCCTACTGATGATCATTATCAAGCTGTTACTCAAATCCTACGTTATGTTTGTGGTACGATATACTATGGACTTCAGCTTTACCAGTTTTGGGTTATTATGATGTTGATTGGGATCATTGCATTGAGACTCGTAGGTCTACTTATGGTTATTCCATTTTCCTTGGTGGCAACCTGGTTTCATGGAGTGTTAAGAAGCAACCTACAGTTTCTCGTTCTATTTCAGAATAAGAATACCGGACTATGGCTAACAATGCTGCGGAACTAGCTTGGTTGATCAATTTCTTACGGGATTTGCGTGTGACTGCAAGTGCCCCAACGGTTTTACTGTGTGATGATAATAGTGCTCTCTTTCTTGCTCAGAATCTGGTTTCGCATAAGAGAGCCAAGCACATTGATATTGATTATCATTTTGGCGTGAGATGGTGTCTTCTGGAAAGCTCAAGTTTGCTTACGTTCCTACTGATCAACAGCTTGCTGACATCTTTACAAAGGGTTTACCTCATTCTCAGTTTGATTTCTTCTGGTCAAAGGTTTGTGTTGCGACAAGTCCTACGTTTCGCTTGAGGGGGTAATAGAATATTAGATAAATTAGAATCAGATTAGGAAATGAATACCTTTTCTGATTGGTTTAGTATATATCCTTTTCCATATTTGATTCTGCCTTGTATAACTTTTGTACTCAGTATATATATGAATACACAACCACAACTATGTGTGCGTTTTACATTCTATCAATATCGTTGAATAATGGCCTAAATTTGATGATAAAAATTGCTCCATCCTAAAATTAGATCAACTCGTCTCCTTTTTTTCTGAACGGAGATCAACTCGTCGACCCTGCTTTGCCATCAACTTTGTTTTCATCACCACCTCTCTCTCGCCGACTTCACCTTTCGTTTCTTCATTTTTCCCAACCACCATTGTTAGATCCCAATTTTTTCATATCTTCCATGTATAGCTTCTCATTGAACTCGACCTGAAAATCCTTATCAACCAAAAACCATCCTCCTCTGTATCCATCAATAAAAAACACACCAGTTTATAAAAAATACTCCAGTGTTTGCCGTGCATATGCATAATTTTCAGAGTCCTGTTGTGTAAAGTGAACAATGTGGCTATAAATAAATTGAAGCTTATATTTTTTAGTTGAAATGAAAACTCATGTTAATTTCTTCAACGCTCTACACTACCAAGGAGCAGGGGCGAATCCAGAAAATTTTGAATGGGGTAACCACTAATATATAATTAAAAAAATTAAACACAAATAATACAAGCTGTGACTTTGCTCTGCACAGCACCACAGCAACAAAGAAAGCAAACTGCACAGAGGAACAACCACTGCTTGCTTCACATGTAGATACCCACAGCCACAGGCCACAGAGAATCAGATATGCCACAATCCACAATTCTAATTTCCACATATGCATCATATGTAAAAAAAATGTAGAAAATGTAACAAAAATGCAGCAGCTAAAAGTATAGCAAAAGCAAAAGGCATAGATTCAGAATAAACACGAGTAGACGCAGTCTCGCAGAAGCAAAAAGCATAGCACAATAAACATAGCAAAAAACATAGATTCAGAAATCAGAATCATTGATTATGGTAGAAACTAGAAAGTTGCAGTGGCACACAATTAATGAATTTAGAAATTGAAATGGGAATGGGAATTACCTGCCAGGGGTGAAGGAACTGGCGGATGGAGGAGGCGGAGGCCGCGGTGGAGCAATCAGTGTGCAGTCAGAAATGATGGTGGCGCGGTTGGCGCCTGGAGCTGCTTCCTTGGTTGTGGACTAGCTATTGGTGAACAAATCAGAGATCATCAGACCTCGTCATTTGTTTAGGGTTCACCGTTCATTTACTCTTCTTGGGCCGATTGGGTTTCAGCCCAATCGACCTTTATTTTTTTCACCTAAGACTAATCAAAATGACGTTGTTTGACTAATCAAAACGACGTCATTTTGAGACGTTATGAAACAAAAAAGACAAAAAGACTTCGTCTTCTTGATCGCGGAAACAAAGCCGGAGCTAGAGATGGGGTAACCATGGCCGCCACTGGAGATGGGGTAACCACTCATAAAAAAAACCCTTATTTTTTCCATGGGGTAACCATGGTTACCCCATTCCTCTGAATAGATCCGCCCCTGCCAAGGGGTAGTAACAAAATTGCAATTACATAACCAAATACTGAAGAGAAGGTATTCTAAGCTATCATCATCACTTCAAATCTAACACCAAGGTCTTACTCAACAACTTATATTAGCCTAAGATGCAGCTCGGAACCGTTCCTAAGTAAGCTTGGAAATTTTTTCCTTTCCACGTGAGAGATAGTGAATACACGGTTGAATTTTCAGTATTAACCTGAAAAAATTACTTGAAAAATTAATAACTTAAAAGTATTTAAATTAAAATTCCGATGTTTTTCAGCAAAAGTTGAAAGTGCTTCAATTGTACTATGTAGGTGTTTCTTTCATAACTTGGGTGTGATACGAAAAGAGCTTGAAAATTAAATAATTTCTAGGTGCTTTAATTACAATTTGTGGGTGCTTGAATTGGTGCTTGTAAGTGCCTCAAATGTGTCTCATAGGTGCTTTTTTATTTTAATACTTGGATGTGACACGAAAATAACATGAAAAAATGATAAATTTAAAGTGTTTGAATTACAAATGGATTGCATTTTTTAAATTGTAAATTTTAAAACTAATTTTTAAAAAGTCATTCAATTTTGGAACATACGGAATGCTAAAACCTAAAAGATTTCAATCGATGACATATTATTGCGGTGATATTGATTTATGGAAGATTGGAGATTTTGTAATTTTAATTTAGGTGCGTTATTGAAGAAGCATAAAGGGTTAATGAAAAATCCCTATAAATATGGAATATTATGGGATAAGTTCAGATAAGGAAAATCTCTTTATTTATGGGATTTTGATATGCTTCAGAAGAAGATATGGAATTGGAATATTGTGGAGATAATCATGGGTAGTTCCGATCTGCTCATGGACTATTTATAGAGGACATCACGACTGCATAACTCACGGATTTCATCGTGAAAATTTGCACCCTGATTTTCTTTCCTCCTAGAGTACTAGGAGAGCAAACATACATATATTCCAACATACCGTAACCTGTTGATCAAGTTCATAATCATATGCCTTAATTCCCAGGGAGGAAGAGATCCAGCATCGATAAATTTCGAGGTCAGAGGGAGTCGGATCAAGATGGATCAGTAGCAATAGGAGTTTGCAGAATTCACGTTAATAATTAGAAGATAAGTATAATTGTATGGTGTACCCTATACGGTATATTTCTGATTAGTGAATTCATTCTGAACTAGTCCAAACCCCGCAGATGTAGGTGGATTTCACCGAAATGCGTAACCAAGTCTTGTGTGTTCTTGGTTAGATAGGTTATATTTAAACACTGCTTTAATAAATAAGATAATTAGGTAAAATAAAGTTTTATTTCATATCATAGGTAAGTCACTTATCCTTACCATCGTTGTGTCAAGAAAAGTGTGATCCTATTTTTCCATGACGACCAAAGGAGGAGTTTTGGTGTCTCGGCCACCACTGCTGGAAGGAACAAACTACAATTATTGGAAGGCAAGTGTGAGTATTTTTATTAACTCAATGGATGAATTGGCATGGGACTTTGTTGAAATAGAATGGAGTCATCCAACTGAGGATGCTGAATCTGGCTCAAGAAGGAAAGAGGGAGAATCAAGTACAAAGAAGCTGAAACTAAAAGATAAGCCAACTGGACCCCAGATGAACTGAAGGCTTCATTGGAAAATTCAAAGGCATTGAATGCTATCTTCCCAGCGGTGAATGAAAGTTAGTTTAAGCAAAGAAGCCATGGGATATTTTGCGGACTGTGCATCAAGGAACGAGTCATGTACGTGAATACAAACTGTAGATGTTGGCTACAAAGTTTGAATAACTTATGATGGAGGAGGATGATTCTATTTCTATATTTAATGGGAAACTCAGAGACACACGAATATGACCTGTCAACTAGTAAAATCTACAAGGAAACGACATTGGTGAAAAAGACTTTGATATCACTTCCTAAAATATTTGCAATAAAATTTGTGGAAATAGAAGAAGCAAGAGATATTGCCACCATTACCTTAGATAATCTAATGGGATCCCCACAGACTTATGAGATGACAATGGAACAACCCGCAAATAAAGCTCATAAGGAGTTGACCTTCAAAACCATGTCATCAAGGGTTATCTATGAATCCGATAGTGATTATGGTATTGGAGAACTTGTTTTTATCGTTAAGAATTTCTCAAGAATGCTGAAGAATGTGGTGAATAAGAAATCACAAGAGATATTTGGCTGCAATAGACCTAAGGTACAAGACCTTGGTAATAATTGTGGAACACGAATGAAACAAGCAAATCAGGAGTTCTCTATAAATCAAAGTGGTGAGACAAAGCAGCCTGGAAGAATTCAATGTAGAAAATATGAAGGTATGGACACATCCAAGAATGTGCTAATGCCAGAAAGAAGCAAGGAAAATTGTATGTGAACTCATGGAGTGAATATGAAGAATATGAGAAAGATGAAGATGAACTTACAGGAAATTATGTGGCATTTGGAGCAAAAGTTCACGATGGATGAGATGTTAATGATGTGTGTTCCAATATGTCAAATAAAAACAAGGTTGTATGTTCCAACGCAGGTTCTGACGACGCTTCCAGTGATGATGAAGAACAAGTTGTGAGTGATGAAGAGATCTATATTTCATATGAAAATATGTATGACATGTGGCTAAAAGTTTTCGATACAAACAAATCACTAAAGCTGGAGTAAAATCAATTGGCTGAGAAGGAGAATGAGTTGCAATATCTGGCTGTATAACTCAGAAAATATATTAAAGAATTAAAATTGAATCTAAACTCAACAACTAAGAGAGCTGAGATGGAGGAGGCAATAACTACCTAATTGAACACTAGTAATCCAAAACTAGATGATATTCTTACTATAGGAAAGAACTATGGAGATCGACAAGGAATTGAATATGACAACTCACCATTAAGCAGAGTAGATTTTAAGTTAGAGATTCAAAGTTGAAGAGAAAGGTTATCGAGACTCAACAACGCAAACCTCTCATCAGTAGCTACTGTATGTATGAAGGCCATATTGAGGAATGACTTAAATTACCCAGGAACATCATGAATGGACGAAAACTATCTCCATGTTCCAACATAGGCAATGTCCAACGAACAAGGATGGTCTGAAATGTATGAGTTATTAAATGCACTAGTACTTGTTTTGTTGCTCATACATTCCACATTCTAGAGACTCGTGGTACTTTGATTGTGGGTGTTCTCGACACATGCTGGAACTCTGGAACTTCTGGAAAAAAAATCAAACCATATTATGCTGGTTTTGTTACTTTTGGCGTATAAAGAAGAGCCAAGTGCTTAGAAAGAGCGATTTTTATATTGAAGGAATCCCTGAATTTACTAGTGTTTTGTTCGTTAAAGACCTGAAGGAAAATCTGTTGAGTATCAGTCAATTGTGTGATGATAACATTATAGTAGAATTTTAGAAAGACCTGATGCACAGTGAAACATGGTGAAGATAAATTTCTCTCAGGTATTTGATCATTAGACAACTGTTACCTACTAGAACGAGAAGTAAAATGTGTGAGTTCAAAAACAAGATAATGGAACCTTGTGGCACAAAAGGCTTGATCATATCAACTACAAAACCCTAGTGAAAATTTCCAACTTGAAGGTAGTATGAGGTATGCCTACACTCACAAACAAAAATGGAATTTTGTGCGGACCATGCCAACAAGGTAAATAGATTCGATCTCCCCACTCTTTAGTTCAGTATATCATTACCTTAAGGAATTTTGAATTACTACATATGGTTTTGATGGGTTTAGTTTATACACCTAGCGTGAGTGGAAAGATGTATATTTTCGTATGTGTTGATGATTTTTCTAGATATACTTGGGTGGATTTTCTTATAGAAAATATGGTAATGTCGATGTCTTTAGAAGTTTGGTGATAAAATTGCATACAGGTCAAGGAAGTCACGTAGGAAAGATTCTCAGAACTCGTAGTGATCATGGCAGGGAATTTGAAATTTCTCATTTTAGTGATTTCCGTGATAAACTTGGTATTTAGCATGAATTCTCTGCACCAAAAACTTCTCAGCAGAATGTCATTGTGGAAAGGAAGAACATGACCCTTCAGGAAATGGCTCGAGTCACTTGCTGAGAAAGAAATACACAAAAATGGTGGGCAGAAGCCACCAATACAGTTTTCTATACAATAAATAGTGTGTATCTTCATCCATTCACAGAAAAATTCATATTAAAATTGGAAGGGAAGGAAGCAAGATGTTTCATACTTTCATGTGTTTGGAAGAAAGTGTTATATTCTAAGAGATAGAGATCAATTGGCAAAGTTTGACAGCCGCAATAATGTTAGGATTTTTCTTTGATATTCTATGAATAGTCGTGCTTATATGATTTACAATCTTTGGAAAAATGCTCTTATAAAATCTATAAATGTCATTGTGGATGAATCAAATGATAAACATGTATCAAGTGAAAGAGAAGATAAACTTGATCTAGATTATGTTCCAACACAAAAAAAAAGTCATCCTGACCATGCTGGAACATCTTAACATTCAGATTTTCCAGATGATCCTAAAGGAGTGGAGTATGTTGTAACATCCTTTACTACTACAACATCGCATGTTCCAACACAAGCGAAGCCTAAACCTATCATCAAGATAACTCGCTCAATACCTCAGGTAAACTACAGAGAACTTGCAATTTCAATGCTTTATTTCCCTCACTGAACAAAAAAAATTGCAAGAAAGCTTTACTTGATGAATATTGGATTGCGGTATTGCAAGAAGAACTTGAAAAATTTGAAGGCAATGATGTATAGTATCTCACTTCTCGTCCTAAAGGTGTAAAATTATTGGCACCAAGTGGATTTTCAGGAACAAATCTGATGCTGATGGCCTGATTACTCTAAATAAAGCAAGGCTTGTTGCTCAAAGATACACTCAGGTTGAATGAGTTGATTTTGATGAGATATTGGCACCAGTTTCCAGGTTAGAATCTATTCGAATTTTACTTGCTATTACTTGTACTATGAATTTTACACTATACCAGATGGATGTGAAATGTGCTTTTCTAAATGGTGTGGTTAATGAAGAAATGTATGTGGAACAACCTAAAGGATTTGAGGATCCTAACTATCCACATCATATGTATCAACTCAAGAAGGCAATTTAAGGTCTTAAGCAGACTCCAAGGATATGGTATAAGAGACTTACTAACTTTCTCATTAAGAAAGGTTATTGTCGGGGGGGGGGGGGGGG